>VZTJ01004860.1:1957854-1975593 GCA_013397795.1 Orthonyx spaldingii | reverse complement strand
AAAAAAAAAAAAAAAAAAAAAAAAAAAAAAAAGTCCCATGAGTAATTCTTTGCTTAAGTATTAAGATATAATAGGTTGAAGAGACATTTGGATATGGCAATCTAGAGGAAAAAAAAAAACCAAACCAAGCACTGTGAAGGATGCCTTGTGTGCCAGTTATTTCTAGTGTTGCAAAAGTGAACAGAAACTATTGTTCAGAGAATGCTTCAAACACGCTTGCAAAGGAAGAAATAAATGTGTCTGTGAGCCCATGGAAGAAAGAAAGAGGGGACAGCTTCAGCCATGAATTGGTTGGATTTCAAGATTTGCTTTTCCTCCCTGGCTGAGTGCATTTTGTGTTTTTGTCAGTGGTGACACCACCCTTATCAGCCTCTGTGGAAAGACACCACTACAGAGCTGGCGGCTCCCTCTGAGGAGGGGGTGGTCTCCTTCAGACCTGCACCTTGCTCTGGACACTGCAGCATTTCACAAGATGAAACCCAGAGAGCTTTCAGCTTTCATATATCCAACCATTAACCTAAAATGAGGATGTGATTTCACTTCTAACTGCACTGAAATGCAGTGGCTGCAGTGGGTAGTTTGCAATTTCTTTTGCTGAAGCACTTGCTGGCTGAATCATGATATGAATAAGCAACTGGTTCCAGTAAAGTCACAAGGGCAAACCCAAACTGCTTACTTTGTGCATAAATGGTTTAATGTGACAGAGCATGGGGAAAGCACAAGATCTGTCAGAAAAAATAAACAGGAAAGAAAATATTACTTCAGAATAACTCATCCCAAGTAAATTGAGCTTTCCAAAAAAGCAGCTTGTAAACTACTGGGTTTCAAGAGTTGCATCCTGGCTCCAGGCAATGTATGATGCTTCACTTGACAAACAAACCAAGCTCAAGAAAAACAGCTTTGCTAGATTAAGACAGCCAGGAGGTATTGGGAAGAACTGAAGTGACATGCAGCTCACCAGATACAGGGCTCACTTCACTGCAAGAGAGCAGTCAGGCTTCAGATGAGGCAGATAAACACACAGACCTGAAACACACAAAACCTTTCCCCACACTTTGAACCAACTGCAAAGGTCAGTAACACTGTGTTTTAGGAAATGTGCAGGAGAAAAGTTGCACCTCCTTACAGCAGCACAATGAAGGACATGCAAATCAACACGCAGCTACAAGCCTGGGGCGTTACTCAGCTTTCTGTCCCCAGGCCTGCATCTCCTGAAGCCTGCTCCCTCTGCCTTGCATTTCTTTTACTTCCAACTCAGTGGCTCAGAGGTGATAACGTGCCTGAAATTATGCTGCTGAAAGAGGAGGTTCACCTCTGCTGTCCTGAAGGATGTGAAATGTCACTGCAGAGATGGCTGAAGTTACACCCTCTACAAGGCACTCCCTTAACATTCCAAGGAATTTATTTTGAACCTCATATAAGAAACCAGCTGGAAAATAAAGAGAAGACAAGTACTGGAGGGGCACTGCAAAAGTAAATAGAATTCAGCAATAACAGAACAAAAAATAAATCCCTGTGAAGACTCTGAAAATCAGCTTCACATTTTGATCTGGTCCATCTCAGCACTTCCCAGCATCTTTGGCAAGTGGGCCATGTTTACAAAAGTGGCAGCAGTTGGAGAGCTCAGCTCCAACTGAGATCTCCTTGGCCAGAGCTCCCGGAGGAAACTGCAGTCAAAATGTGCTGGGTGAGTTTGCAAATGGGGAACCGAGGCACAGGAAGGTTAATAATAATGATATTTTGCATTTCTTTATTACTTTAAATGGTCCACACCCTTTACAGACGTTGACCGTCCCAATACCCTGGGGAGAGGTGACTGGCTATTATTATCGTGTTTTTCACCTATGGGGGCAAAGAGGGTGATATGTGCCATTCCTCAGGCCAAATAGCTGACAACTGATGAACGTATTTCTGTGTTTCAAGTCCAGCTCAAGTGCTCCATGAAATATCGTACTAATTCTCCTTCTGACCAACCTTGTCTTATTGCTCCTCATAACTGCAGACATTTGGAGCATCCTTAGCTCCTTTGCAGGAACAGATGGTTGGAGGCCAAGCATAAGGTGCCCTCACCCATTGAGGACAGACAACTCCTTTCCCTTGGACATCCCTCTCCCCTAGCCCCACCTGCCACCAGCATTCCAAGAGTGTGTCCTTGCTGGGCTTGCTCCTCCTAAACATCTCACCACAACCACTGATTTTATTGCTCCAGTGCTTCCTATAACGATCTCCTCCTTTTCCCCTGCTTTTCCAGCTGAAGGAGGACCACACAGGGCTGGGAATGGGGCTGAGCAATGATTTCTAGGAGGATAAATAGAGAGAAGGGAAATAGCTACCAGGCAATGTTGACATAAGTCTGAGTGGAAATTAAACAGTTTCTCACCAGCAGAGTAAGCTTCTGGAACAGGCCTGGGAGAGCAGTAGTGGGGAGTAAATATCAAGGACAAAAAACCCCTCAGCCAAACTATGTAGTTTTAAGATGGAGCTTGTTCAGTCTATAGGGATGGGCCTCATAGGATGATCTGTTGATGGAGGAGGCCTCACCAGCCTGGAACTCCCTCTGACTTCCTTGAAAGCACTGAGCTGTGCAGCTCACAGCCACCAAGGGTCATTTCTGTAAAACCCTGGCTGCCAAACAAACAAATGAAGTGGTCATCAAGAAAATTGCATTGCAGCACTCAGCTCCAGCTCTGTTCCTGGCACTTTGGGAATCTGAGTCTTTATGTCCTGAAGGAGTGCCCCCATCCCTCCTGTGGCAGGGGCTGCTCAAGTCCCACCTTAACGAGTTCCTGGGATGCTTTGCCATAGGGCTGGCAGTCCCTGACTCCAGTGGCACTCTGTCTGCCCTCTGTCACACCCAACTGCTCCAATTCTTTTGGCTCTGCTACCAAAATAAATTTACAGCCAGGGTTTCCTGTGGTCAGCATGTCCTGCGGACACGGATCACGGGCCCCTTTGGTCAAGCTTGTGGAGAAGGCTGGAACAACAGCAAGGGGAGTCGGGGCAATTGAGGGAATTGTTGAGAACTTACATTCAAGAAGGCAGCCCCTCCACTCCCCTCCTTGCTTTCCCAGGGTGCAGACTGCCCTCGTCCCCCCCAAAATCAGCCATGCAGTGGGCACACTTCCAGCCAGAGGGGATGAAAGGGACGGGTCAGAGGCCAGGTCCTCCCGCCTGACCCAGGGGGTGTCAGAGGCAGCTGAAACCCATCCATCAAATGCAAGTGCTTGGTTATCACAGAGGGAGTGCTCGAGGCTTTGTCTCCATGGGAGGATTGTGCTGGTATCGTTCAGGGTATGAACACAAATTGCTGTGATCCCTTGGGGCCCTTCTTCGCTAGAAAAATGTGAGTCCTTAATGCTCATTAATTAACTCGAAGTAGGCTTTGTGGGAAATGTGTAGTTTTCACATGAATCAGTAGGTTATATTGAAGACCAGCTCTGCATATTTTATTGCTGTATGATTCAGCAAAACTCAAGCATGCACTTAAGTTTAAACATCTGCTTAGAGCTCAGTGAAGTCAAGGGAATGCTGCTAAAACACTTCAGTGAATTGGAGATTATTTAGACTGGGTGTGATTTAGGAATCAGCAATCAAAAATTTCCAATACTTTACCTTGTGCTGTAGTACCTGAACGTGACCTCCTTTCCATTTGGCTGGAAAACTGCTAGCACTATGAGAATAGATAAGACTCAAGAGTTTAGAATGTTCAAGCTTGGCTTTGCAGTCACAGTACAGAGGTATCTGTTTCTCTCTGCAGAACTAAATTACCCCAGTGCAATAAGGACCATTGCTCTGGTTTTCTGCTTTCCTGAAGGCTGTTGCACTACAGACTGAACTGATTTGTGCCAAGAGGCTACAAGGCACTGCCCAGATATGCTGAAGAGCTTGTGAAACTGCTGTGTGTGTTTGGAAGGCACTCACAGCCCTGGGATGACGAGGTACTGCTATAAAGTTGAGATCAGCTCCTGATCGGCTGTGCTTTTCTGCCTGGATAGTAGCAGGCATAAAGCATGTGCTGCCACAAGAAGGCAATTCCTGGAGCTCTCTTCTCCCACCATAAGACAACAATATAAGAGGGTCCCAGAACCAGTAAAAACACCATCCTTCAAGCTGGGGCCAGCTTGCAGCTGGGGCAGCAGTTGCAAGACCCAGGCTGTTCCCCACTCAGCTTTTCAAAGGGCTCCCTTCCTCCATCTGTGCAGTGTCAGCCACCAAAGCCTAACAATTGCTCTTTACCCTTAAAATATGACAGCCCCATGCTGCACTTCTGTGATCCTGTAATCGTATCTTCCTGCAGACACCCTTCTCGTGCAGCTTAAATATTTTACAAATACATGTCTAAGTACAAATCTACCGCATTAACTCTTCTATAGAGGGTACTTATTTTCAGCTGTGTGGCTGGGATTCCTATAAGTGTAATTTACCATGCAGCATGACAGAGCTGGGCTAGAAGGCACAGCTTTTACTAGCTAAAATACAATAAAATATGCTACACCGTGTTTCACAGATGAATCACTTCTAAACCATGCCTTTAAGTATTGTCTGTCACTGCAGTTCCTTACTGTAATACTTTGTGAGAGCTAAGAGAAGGAGAGAGAAATTGCCCTTTAAATCTCTACAAAGCCTATCATCCAGAAGAAATTAGGGACATTTGTTCTTGGAGTCAGGTGGGTTATGTAAGAGAAGGCTATACACAACAGGTTTTATATGAGTAGAGGCGAGGCAAATGTGTTTTCACTTATTTATATGATATTATGTTTTATTCTAAGAACATTCAAGGACCAGCTCACAAACAAAACACCACCCAAACTCCATAAAGAGCAGCTGTAGTCCAAAGGGTGCAGACAACTATTTCCTCTCAGCCCAAGCTGCCAGGCCACCAGCATGGAGACCCCAGGAGAGCAGAACTTCCTGATACCTGCTCTGAATTAGCTCCCAAGAGGACAGTCGGCAGCATGTGGACAAAGCAGAGGAGCAGGTCAGGCAAATCATCAGCAGACAGTAAGGTATTCCCACCTGCAGTCAGTGCCAAATGGTCTTTGCAGTCCTTGCTCCAGAGGACAGCACTGGAAGTACTGGCACGAGCCCCCAGCAGTCACAGAAAACCTGAGGAGCAGACAGCTACTTGGGAAATGGCCATACAAGACCCGTGCCAAAGATCTTTGAACACTTCCCAATGTCTCAAATCAAACTGAAGTATGAAAGACCCAAAGTTACAGGGAGAGAGCAGTAATGATCTCCAGTGGGATGTCTAGAGTCTGGCCAAAGTCTTTATATAATTTATGTGATTGGAAGGCACACACTTCATTCCTGCAACTAAATACATCTCCACTCACCAGATACCCAGACTTTCCTCGCATTCCCTGGCTCGCCTATGAGGGCCCTGGAGCAAAGCATCAGGTTATCCCCTGGGCTGCTGGAGCCCTTCACAGACGCAGAAGTTCTTCTCTAGATTGCAGCAAGTTGTTTCTAAGCCAGCCTCTCCTGGGCTCTCCTCTCTCTTCGTTAAAGCTACCTCTGAAATAATGCAGTAAAGACAAAGCTGGAGCAAGAGGGCTGTCACAGCTGGTGGCCACAGCTGCAAGTTTGGGCCAGAACACATTGTTCTTCCTACTGCAGATGCTTTCTGTTAATAAGACACTCACTACAGAGATATTTTCTTCTTTGGGGATCTACAGCACAAACCAAAACCAAGGTCAAAGAAAAAGTCCATTTTTTCATTTACCATTTTGGCAGGATAAACAAGAAACGCTTCAGTCCCATCTGACATGAATTAATAATGCTCCTGTTATTCACTGCCTGTCAAAAGTTTCATCAAGACACAAGCTCAGGTTTTGAAAGATATCCAAAGGCAATTGAAATGCTGCATGGTAGAAGAACACTTGACCTTGAGGGCAGAGCAGCTCGGCAGCAGTGCAGGAGCTGTGCATGGCTGGTGCACAGGGGTGCACACACACAAACAGCCTGCTCCCTGCAGGGACTGGCCCAGAGCTGCCAGCGCTGGGGTGTGTGTTAGAGCTCCCTGTCCCATGTACACTGAGGATACAATCCAGAGTGTCACTCCAGGAGGTTTCTCACCCTCCAAAACACTGCAGAGAAGCCTCCTCTCCTGCAGCTCTGAAATCAAGTGCAGCAAACATTTCATGCTGAACCACAGCATTCAGCTTCAGAGATGAAGACCCTCTGGATTGTGTCCCATTTCCTTTTGGTCACACAGATCTGAAAATGATGTAATCAGAGGAAAAAAATGAGTAACAGCTCAGTGACAGCTCTCTCTGCCAACTTCAGAGAAAAGTGAGATTTGGGGTTGCTGGAGATCCCTTTCATGCCCGGTGCTGGTCCCAGGCTTGCATGCAGCTCTGGGTAGCTTGGTGCAGCTTCCCGGTTCGCTCCACCCACGGAGTTTGGTTTTCTGTCTCGGGCTGCACAGCTGAGTGTGTCTCAGTACCAAAAACCAGTATTAAGTTATTTGGACTAGTGCCTTCCTGTACATTTTGTAAACAGTTTGAGACTGCGGGGTTTCACTATGTCTCATGGCTTCTGCAGAAGGAGGGTGAGTCAGAACTGGCCAGCGAAGAAAGCTGTTGTGTCTGGGACCCTGCTCCACCAGTTTCAGAAGCTGGAAGGTGCACATCATGCTTTGCATGTATGTTTAGTTCACTTTCTTCAGCTGTCCTAGTGGTCTGGGAAGGGGAGCCATAGGGAAGGGAGAATTTTTCCTTTTCTTTTTTGACAAAACCAGAAAACCCCCAAAACCCTCAGAAGTATCAAGTCTCAGTTTTATGCAAGAACCTTCACAAAGCTCCCCCAAGCATTTGCATCCAGAATAGCTCTGTCTGCTGGAGGCACTAACACTGGCTCACATCAATTTCCATTGAGCATCACCAAATACCACCTCACCCTGTGGTCTCTACAGTCACACAGAGCTCAGAGCAGTGCAGGACAGAGCTGACAGATTTTCCAGTCCCTCACTGCCTCCATCCCAGCCATGTAATACACAGAAAGGCCGTGTTGTGAATTTGAAGGCATGCAAATCTCTGCCTAAAAACCTGGCTCTGCTCAGCTGCTCTTTCAGCCCCAGAGATTTATGTATCCCCTCCCTTTTAAGTAAACTCTTTTTCAACAGCATGACTGTAAAGGTAAGTTCAGGCATAGACCTGTGTAAATTATATGGTTTGAGCTCCCCAGGGATCAGCATGGTTTCTGCAGTCTCTCCACTGCTCAGGCTCCCCCGTATGCTCCATAATCATTCCCAGGTTCCTTCATGCTCCCTGACTCAGGGCTGTAACTCAGACTGTCACCCTGTGTGCTGGAGAGGCCCCACTGGCAGCTCTCCGCTTGCCTGGGGACCAGCCCCCAGGCAGTTCCATGCTCCTGGTGCTGAGCTGGTACTGGGAAATATGCCCTGGTTCATGTGGGGACAATGGGCTGTCAGCTGAGGAGACCTGGGTGTTTTTAAAGATCATCTCTTTCACATCTACATTGTCAAACTGAGTAAAAGTTGCAGCAAACTACTCCTATAAAGATCAGCAATGGATGTTGCTTATTGCCTATTGATTTCCTGGATGAGGAATGTGCACGTGGCACAGAGTGGAGCGCTTGCACTACAAACACTTGTATAAATATGGGAGAAGTACACATTAATGAGGGGCTGACTATATTTTTCTTAAGTGGAAAGTGTATTTAAAAGGAGAAGGCTCCTAGAGTTTTTGAAGTCAGAAGTTGTTAAACAGTCAGCAGCGGGAAATTTAAAATTCCTTCACATCAAGGCTCTATGATCAATAGGGATTAAGTCAGGCAGGACCTTTCAAAGCTTCTAGCCTTATTAACAAATAGGTATCTGAAACACAGAGGCACTGCTGGAGGCATCTGTGAGCCCTTGGTGCCAGGAGAGAGGCAAGGGGAGAGAGGCTGAGGCAGAGACATGAGCATTGTACCCAGCTGACTCATCTACAGCCACAGCAATCAATTCTGGATGCTCATTTCCCTTCTTTTGGTGCTGCCTATCTCCCACTCTCATGCCAGTCTGAAGAGGAGGTTTCCTGCCAAGTTTCCAGACTCCCTGCTCCTAAGTGTGCCGTCATGGTACGCGTTTCCCACCAGGAGCTCTCTGTTGCAGCTCAGATGGCCATCGAGGTACAGCCAGTTCTGGGAGCAAAGCCCCACCTGTGGGCAGGGAAGGTGGAAACAGCTGCTTTGCATTTGCTCCGTTTGCAAAGTTTCATGTCCCTGATTTTATGCCAATAAAACTCCATCCATTTGTTTGTTTGGGGTTTTTTCTTTAAGATTAAAGCTTCTCAATCTTCTTTAGAGACCAAAGCTTTGTCTGAGTCAGGGTGCCATCAAAGGGGACTCTGTAGGCACCTTCAGGGCCTTTCTTAGAACTTATTTCTGCTGCTACTGAAAGCACCAAGGCCTTTGAGTTATAGACAAAGCAAAATTCCCTCTGCTACATATTCACATCCCGGAGCAAGTGGACTGATTTGTAAGATCAGCATGAAGGTCAGCAGCTCGTATCTCTGCACCTCTGGACCCATCTGAGTCCTTTCTGGAGACTGCTGTTGTGAAATGCCTGGTTAAGGGATTACAGCAGTCTTCACTTCCTCCTGTCACCTGAGAAGCACTAAAAAAAGGAGAACAATTGATCTGAATAACTCTTTATCTTTTTCTATTTATTTCTCTCTCTTTTTTTTTTAATCAAGGAAAGAGAGAATAAATTAAGATTCTTTCCCTTTCCTTACAGTTTTCCATTCAGTATGGACTGAAAAAGCATTAGGTCCTGGGCCCATAGAGGAGGTGGCCAGGCAGCAATTCTATAAAAGAGGAGCAAAGATTAAGAGCTTTGCTCTGATCAGATCCAGAAATCAATTTCTTCTTCTTGTAGGATTTTTTTAATACACCAATTTTGCAGTTTTACCAGAGTTATAAATATGCTGTCTTTTGAAGAAAAAAATAGATTTCTGCAAAATTAAGAAATCCAGTCCCTTTCTTTTCTTTGTATCTCACAGGTGCAAGCTACCAAAAGAAATTTCCTTCTCAGCAGACACTCTATCCAAACACTGCGGTTTCATTTACAATATTTCCCGCATGAATGAGCTTAGCCCTGTTGTTGCCACATCTTCGGATTTACGACGTGGTCAACAGTTTGTTATTTTCTTCTCTGCCTTCCAATTGCCTGTGTCTCGCTGGGGTGACAGGGGAGGCTGAGGTGAGTCACCTGGCCACTGGAGACTGCTGTGCCTCTTCACCGAGTGGCAGTGGGAGCTCGGGGGCCCCAACGATGTCTCAGCCAGAGAGGCTCTCCAGTGACAGATCGCTGAGGTGAGCACAGCTCAGAGCCCATTGTCCTCAGCACAACATCATCGCGTTGACGAGCGGAGAAAAATGTTTTATGCTGCCGTGACAGGAACCGACACGGCTGGAGATTTAATAATTTCGGATTCATCTTGGCACGGCGCCACCCGCGCGTACAAACGGAGCGTTTAATGTTTAATGCGCTGCTCTGGCTGAGCTCTGACCTTCTTGTGCAACGGCGTGGTGGGGATTTCCCGCGTGGCATCGCCACTGACAGCGTTTGAAGCGGGTGAAAACCACTCAGCCTGACACAGCAGCCTGCCCTCCGAGGGCTTGGCACGCCCAGCGAGGGCCTGGCACCAGCCTGGCACCAGTAGGCTGGGTGGAGAGCTCCACTGGTGGCTTCTCGGTGTGGCAGCACGTGGTCCTGGTGCACAACGTGACACTCCAGGATGTGACTTCACTGACCACGCCGGTCTGTGCCTGCTCAATAACGTCAGAAGTTCACAAAGGGCATCCCTGTGATAGCAAGGCATTTGCTTTGGGGGAATGCAACCATCTGCAAAATAAGGTAACACCAACTGCAGCAGCCTCCTCGTCCCCCACGTCACTCCAGGTCAGCTTCTCACAGCTGGAGGCAACAGTAGGAGGAGACTGCAAGTCCTGCATCCCTCTCAAGGCAACAGGAGATGTGGATGAGGAGACCTGGATCTCTGCCTCGCATTGTGCACCAGTAGAATGAGTACTAGAATATTATGGAAATGGAATCAAATGGGGAAATGCCTTTTTTGTGCATATATTCTTTTTTCCATTTCTCTCCCCAGCCTAACAAAATGACAGACTCCTACAACTTGCAAGCTTCCTGAGGATGCCTTTATCAGCCAAAACAGGGATTGTTTGTAACATTCCTCTCTTTCCCGCTGCCACACCACTTTTGTTGCCTGGCTCAGCTTCCGCTGCCATGTGCTGCTCACTCCTTCAGCAGAGGAAATGAGCAGCACACGGGCTAGGCAGGAGAACAATATTAGAGAGGGAATTGGGAACCATTTAATGCAAATTATCCTGGGATCAGATGGAGCCTAGCCACTGCTCTCCATCTAATATCGGTTTTGTTTTTAAGAAGTATCTAAATGCTGGGTGCAAATTTCAAGTGTTGTTTGTACTTGGCCCCAATGTGGGTCAGACAATACAAAGCAAATTCCCCAAATGCTCTGCCCCAAGGAGGCTGCACTCTGATTTCCTCCTGCCCTGAGAAGTAGGTATAATTTTTCACTCAAGCATTTCAAATGCCAGATGTGGCAGGATTTGTTCTAACCAAACTCAGCAGTACTTCTGAGAAAGCAGCTCTGAATCTGAGATATGTTCTCTTCTTTGAACATTTCCTCTCCGCTGCTAAACCTTACAACCACTTCCAGCACCTGGCAAGTTTCTTGGTTGGGTTTCTTGTGACTAGACCTTAGGAAACCACACCGTTCATCTCCTTCCCCAGGGAAAGTCTGGGTAACAAAGTCATCCCTGACAAATCTTCACTTTTTTTTTTTAAAACCTTCCTAAGATGAAGGGTTTGTAGCCTCCTCAGGTGAGCCATTTGAGTGCTTCATAATTGCAGAAAATACATGATACCTTGGGAAAATCTCCATAATATTACCTCAATCCCATTCTACCATCTGCTTTGGTTTTAGTAATGACATCTCTCAGCGTCTGGGAAAATCTCTAACTCAGTATTTGCAGGACAACAGCACACACAGGTATCATTGCAGGGAGAAAGCTTCCAGGAACAAGTGGATTTAAAGAGATTTGCTGAGCTTTAGTCGTGAGGTTAACTCTGGATATGAGAAGAAAACACAGAGGGACTGTCAGGTATCAGAAGAGCTGAGTTAGACAAAGAGGTGTGGACTGGTGTAAGAGCAGAGACGTTCTGTCCTGACAGGCAGCATTATCTGGTGGGAGGAATGACCTCACACTGGGCAGTGCTGCAGCCAAATGTCAGCTTATCTGGTCAGAGTGCCAGGACAGCCCTTTGTACAAAGGAGGTGTGAGAGGTGTTGGCCTACTGGGAACCAGACAGGGCCTGGCCACTCATCAGAGCCCTGAGCACCATCAGAGGAACGCCGAGGACATCCACTCATTACTGACACGGTCTGATCGTGAACCTCTGTGGTGGAAGGGAAAGCACCTCTGAGTCATCCCAGCTCTGTTTACTGTCAGCAGTGAGGGCTGAGGAGGCAGCAGCCTCCCGGGGCGCCTGCTGCCACAGAGCCACATTCAAATGGCCCACGCTCTGCAGAGCAAACAGAAAGGCTGCTGCGGCCAGGAATTTCCTAGTGGGAAACGCTCCAGAGCAGCGTGAGGCTCGCTGTGGTTTCAGTTTGCATGTTCCATCCGCTTTCATCTCCAGCAAGTGCTCCTGCGTGCCCAGTTCTCAGGAATATGTGTAGTTTGGTAGATAATTTAACTTCCCTGGCAGGCAGACCAGCTGGGTTCCCCTCTCAAGCATTCAGCCAACCCACTCAGAAGGGCTGGTGCCCCTCACTGCACAGCTCCCAGTCCCAGCTGCTTCCCAGAGCGGTGGTTGCTGCCTCACAACCTCCTCATTGCTCAGGTCCCAGGGCAGAGGACAGCTCCTCTCCTCACAAACATTCACAGCACCCCTGATCTGCTCCCACATCAGCTCCTGATGCCAAATCTCACCCAGGTCAAAGCCAAACCTGTGGACCCAGGGCTTGATCCCAGCTAAGAAAGGAAAGTCCCAGCAACACTGAGGCAAGAGACAGCAGGCACATCGTGTCCTGTGCACACTCACACAAGGGTGCAGCTTGCCAGCACTTGAAAATGCTCCCATGTTCTAATATATTTTTTAAAATATGCTTTTTTAAAAGTCCTCTCACACAGAGGGGATTTTTTAATAAAATAGTATTTGAGGAAAGAATAAAGCTGGGATTTTGTTGAGGCCAGAGGGCCTAGATAACACTACTGAGTAATGAAACAGTGCTCAACTTAACCTAATGGGCTTATCTGGATGGTCTGTGGGTTTCCCTTTGTCTCCAAGCCAAAACTTGAGAAAACACCTGCAGCAAAAATCTTATCTGCACTCTTCAGTTTTCCTCCCTCCCTCATCTCCTGCACTGTGTGTTATAAATAGTTTCTTTCCCTCCTCCCACTATCCCATTTATCAGCACAGCACTGGTTTTGTTAAAATAATGCTACATCTAGAACTAGGCCCCAAGCCTATTTGGAAGGATTTGTAAGTATTATACATTTCTTTTGTTCAGCAAACAGAAATAAAATGGGAATAAATCTGTGCAGGAGCTTGAGGCTGACACCCTGACCCCCCAGCTGAGATTGTGCACCAACACCATCAGTTCTGGCACTTCATCTCAGCACGGGTGGCACTGAACTGCTGTGAGTCCCTCTCAGGTGGCAGTGCCTACCCAGAGCAGATACAACATGGATGGAAAAAGGCAATAACCAAAGCCCAGGAGGGAACTCTGTCTGCTTTTCCAGAAGTTTAAGGAAATTTTGAGTAAATCAGAGCACGTTGTGCTGGCCTGGAGAACACAAGGACACCTGAGATGTGTGCAGGTGGCTCGTGTGGAAGGACTAAACAGGGCATGTACCTGACTGCAGGGAAAGCAGATCCCCAGCTGTGTTTCAGTGGAGTGGGAAAGGAGAGATTCATGAGAGGATAAAGCAGAGCTCCAGGCCCAGATATAGGCTTAGAACAAAGGTGACTCCAGTCTGATGACCCTGAGAAAGGAAGAGCAGGTTCCTGGGCCTCGTTCTGCAGTAGAAACTACAAGAATAAAACGGCATCTCAGCCTCAGGTAAATTTATAAAGGGAAGAGCAAGAAGAAGAGGACAGAGGATGTCAGGAAATGTGTGAACATAAGAGCAGCAGGCTGTGCATCCCCAGAACCATATCTGAGCTGGGATGCATCTCACTGTGCTTCAGAGGCATCTCTCTGTCCCCCCTCATGGTGACTCTGGCGCCCTTTATAGTCACAGCAGAGGAAAGGGCCCATTTACAGAATGATTCATCTGACCTATTTTAGACATTTACTCTAGCATACAATGACTCATGTCCTTGGGGTGCCCATTTCTTTCCTATAAACAAGAGTCTAGACAAGTAACTCCGATGTAGACATTCACAATTAGATGTCTACGTTTGGACAGATGAATTCTGCCTCTAATGCTCAACCAGAAATCAACCCACAAGCTCTGCCAAAGACAGCTCTGGTTGATAGCCACGATAGGGAAGAGAAACAGGGTCATTCATTCTTTTTGATGGTGCGTAGCTCCCTGCACAGAACGCTCAAAGCACTTGCTGAAAGATTAACCATGCTGCGAATGGCTGTGATAGCACTCCTGGAGCAGCAGCAGGGACCAGTAAAAGCAGATTCATTATTGCAAATATTTTTCTAACCTGCCCCTACATCTCATTAACTGGTGTCAGATCCCTTTTCAATCAAAGTCATTTGGCAAAAGGAAACACAAATCAAACGAGTCTGGTGTGCCACCTCCTCTCAGGGTGGGTTGGTAGTGGTACAGATGTGCATCTCACCACAGGCTTCCACCCTCCCAGACTTGAGAGGCCACAAGAAAATCTGGTGGCAAATGTCTTGCTAATCCCGAGGGTCCTTTCTGCTGTCAGCAGAGCTGATGCTGTGCTTTCCAATGTGGAGTTCTCAGAATCTCCTCAGGGCTGGGGGTAGCTGGCAGGATCTTGTGATGCTTTAGGAACCAATAATCTGGACAAGTCAGGCCAGACCACTGGGAAGACTTTTTGTTTTGACAGTTTTAAAGTGTTTCTCATTGCAGCCTGTCAGTCTGATTTCCTATGGCTCATACATTCACACTGGCTGTGTCTCCCTCAACAACTTTGAACTCATTGAGCAATTTCAGCCAAATTTGACAGAGGTAACAGCCTCAGAGACAATTCAGTTCCTCAAAGGTTCGCAAAAATAAACATCCACGCAAAGGAGGGAGATGTTATGAGTAACCTCAACTGAACAAAAGGCTGCAATGTGAGCTCAGCCTTGAGAATCAGCACTTGAGATTCCTCGAGGGAAGGAGTCTTTGCAGATCACTCAGACCCTACCCCCAGGGACAGTTTTCCTGACCTTCTCAGCAACTCAGACACACCACCCCAGAGCAAACCAGGTTCAGTTTCACCCAGCAGCCACAGAGTACCCAGGGTGCTGTTCTCCAAGGGTGTTATTCTCCAAGCAGTTTTGGTAACAATCAGTTGAAGTTTCAGCACACAAAGTCATCTGAAATTCGAAAAAAAAGCAGTTCTGTTCTAATGTTGCAACTGCAGTTTCAAATGTGTAAAATCAGGATACTTATCTCACAGGGCTGAGTTTTGGAAGGGAATGGTAAGCGTTTTGTGATTTAAAGAGTGTGATAGGAAGGTTCCCCAGCAGCTCCTGCCATCACATCCCTCAGGGCAACACTTCCTGGGCAGCATTTCCCAGGGAAGCACCATCCCTGCCCAGCCTGGGCTGGGAGCACAGCACAGCCCTCACTGCTGGCACCAGCCAGCCCACATCCCTGCCCTGGGTGTGGATCCAGGAGCTGCTGGCTGTTCTTCCCACACCCCACTGCGCAGGGCAAACCGGGGGGCTGTCACCTGGTTCCCGGTGCCACCGAGCTTTGGCTCTGCTTTGGGTCCCTCAAAGCTCCCACGGGCTCTGCCAAGAATTTGCAGTGACTGGAGGAGGTGCCTCAGCAGAGGCTCCAGGGAACCCTCTTGCTTCCCTCTGATAAGGGGTGAGTGGACAGCAGGCTGCTGGCACCACATCCACAAACTCGGGCAGGGGACAGGGAGTCACACAGAGGCTGGAAGGGGGACACAGCTCTGAGGTTGGCACCATGGGAGCCGGGCTAATTGGGCTCATGGGGTTGCCGTGGCTGTGGATGAAAAGTTCTGTGTCAGCGGGAACTTTGCACACCCTGGGCCAAGTTCTCCATGGCTCACTCCCCAGCCAGAGCCAGGTGTCTGGCTGTTAGAGCAGCCCTGCTCCCAGAGCCCCAGGGTGCAGAGAATCAGCCCTGACTTACAGCTGGGTGCTGCTCGTGCAGGGTGGCTGGGTGCCATTCCCTCTGCGTGCCAAAGGGACTGGCCTGCAGCAAAAGGGCAGCTGAAGAGTGAGTGAGTGAAAAATGAATCCCTTCCACAGCACCAAACAGAGCCGTGGGCACTCCCAAGCCAAGGCTAGGGGACAGCAGAAAGCAGAGCTCTGTGTGTTCCCCTCCTGGCCAAGTGGTGGGAGCAGCCCCACATCAGGTGAGTGTCAGGATTTCACGATGGGCAAACACAGGAGTATCAGCCTGTACAAAACCTCACAGCTTCTGGGCACTGTGGAGACACAAGCTGTGGGAATGAGGACCGAGAGGGAGCAAATCTGCAGCATCATCTGATTTCTGCTGTCACCTCTCAAGTCTCAGTTTCCCTTCCCACACCACCCCAGGCTGTAGCACCTGCAGCAGCCCCTGGACAGCTCTGCTGCCCCAGAAGAAGCAGTGGCTATCAATGGCAAGCACAGGGCTCCGTCTTCCTCGGTGGCTGCCCCTTGCAGTACTGTGACAATCCAGCCCTGCACAGCCAATGCCTGGAAAATTCCTCCAGGCTGCCCCTCTGATGACCCCCAAGTGATGAGATTTTACTCCCTATCTGACTTTATCACTCCCACAAGGGGCAGGAGCCAGAAAAGACCAGAAATGCGTGCTTGCACTGGGCTGCCACAATTCTGGCGAAAAACAAAACAGCATCAGAAGCAGGGGGCTGACTCCAAGGGAAGACGAACATAAAAAGTTCCAGACATCCTGAAGTGCTCAGACAACTAAGGCAGGCTGTCGGCCACCCTGAGAAAACACAGATAAGCCAGAAACCCCCATTTCCCACTTGCCAGAGCTCTGTGAGCTGGAGGAAAACTCAGCCACTGCCAGCAGCTCCTCACCAGTGACGGGGGAACAGCAGCTGGAGGGGAGATGCTCCTTCAAGGCACCACCAAGATCATTTAGACACGCACCAATCACACAGACACCAACTTATTTGCAATACATCTGTTTCCCCCCCAGCACAGCTTCTCCTGCAGTTCAAGCAGCACGAGTGGTGCATCTCACTGCCTCATTTATTTTAAATGAGATTTATGTTGTTATTACTGAAATAGAGCTGTCTCCCTTTCACAGCCATAACATTAATGGACAGAATCAAAACCCCAAACCAGGCTCTCTCACCAGCTCTGCAGCAACGCTGTTCCAGCCAAAGTGGCAGTGGGACCAAAGGTCACACCTCATCCAGAGCTCTTTCAGGCAGGTCCTTCAGCCCAGCACTCCCCAGAACCCTCTGTTCCTGGGTGCCACCACCATCTCTGATGACACATCAAGGCTGCAAAGCATCCTCTGAAACCCAAGGGAGAAGGGAGCTTTGCCCAGCCAGGGAAGGACCTGCCAGTGGGGTGCAGAGCTCCACGCATGTGCGTGTGGGAGAGACTCTGGGTCTGCAGCAGTGGCTTTTAATGGTTCCTTCCACACTGCTCTGCTGATTGATGGCTTACCAGGAGCTGTTAACGCAGCAATATCCCAGCCCTATTTACAGACATCTCTGCACATTTACTTTGTCACAAGTAAACTCTGCACACGGCAATAAAGCTTAAGGTAATGACTTCTTCAGCACAAAGCCAGCAATTTCCTGTCAGCTTGGTTTACAAATGGCCAACTCTGGGCTTAATTTTCAACTGTGGCTCCAAAGATGGCTATGCAAAGTGGGGGTGAGGGGAGGGAGAAACTGCAGGCTGTGCCACTCTGAGCCCTGGCAACCCTGCTCTGAAGGATGAACCGGGTGAGGCAAATCCACCCCATGCTCACCCACAGTGACACTGTTTTGTTCTTTTTCCATCAGCAGGAAAGCCAGTGAATGGCAGCCCCAAGCCTGAGGTGAGGTCTCCCATGTTACTGTGGTTACGTACCCCTCTCAAAGCCAACTTTGCTGTGCCACAGCTGCCGTCACACAAGGGGAGACCACAGTGGGTTTCCTCTCCAGAGGCCTTTCTGAGGGAGATGCAGGGAGCCAGGCATCTCATCCCACTTCTACAGCACCCTGCAGCAGTCCCAGTGTGACCTGGGAGGGAATTGTGGCCACGCTCCCTCTACCATGCACAGCATTACCACAAACAGAGCGGATCATCAGCGTGGACAGGCCTGGGAGTACCTGTGTGGGCTTCAACACCTTTCTCTAGAGCAAAGGGAAACAGGGCCAGGAGGCCATAAACCAGGGCTGCAGGTAACCTGCACACAACTCACTCCAGACTCCCCACTGCCAGCATCAGGGAAAACAAACTGGGTATTGCTGCTCTCTCCTGCAGCATCAACCTTCACGTGCCAAAACTGTGCTAAACATCTCCAGCCTCCTTCTATAATTAGTGCAGAGAGAGGATGTCTGAG
>VZTJ01004860.1:1916623-1957800 GCA_013397795.1 Orthonyx spaldingii | reverse complement strand
CTAGAGACCCTCCTCCAAAAAATTTTTTTTTTTTTTTTTTTTTTTTTTTTTTTTTTTTTTTTTTTGCACTGACCATATAGAAAGATCTGAAAGTAGATACCTAAAATAGACGGTATAAATATGCATTGAAAGCCTGGAGCATCCTGCCCTTTAACTGGGTTATGATGTTCCTCCTTACCAAAGGGTGTGAAAACACTCTGTCACACTGAAATCTAAGCTGCTGCACCTAGGAGGGCTGTCAGCAGCCAGCTCAGGTACAGAAGGGACAAGATGATGCTGGTAGAGTTTTTCCAAACCATCCTGATCCAGCATCCTCACCCCACTGGAAAACAGCAAACTGCTTCCCAGCACAGACCCTGAACTGTGAGAAAATGGCTTTGGCATTGTTGAAAAGGAGGGGAAAGTGAATATATTTCCATCTGTGAAAAAAGGGTCAAAAGAACAAGAGCTCTTGTTGGCTCAATCTCCAAAAGGCAGGTCTATGTGTAATGTTTTCATTTTAAGCTGTGGCTAAAAGGTGAAGAAAATAAAGATGGGAAAAGGCATCCTCTTGATGCATTAGGGGAATGGCTGCAGTGAAGCTTCAGAGGTTTTCCACACTGCAGCCCAAGGTTTGGGGGCTTCCCATTTTCCTCTGATCTTCCTAGTTTTTCTGATTTTTCCCACTTAATGTTCATCTACCATTTCACAACAACTTCAGACACAAAAATTGTGTGGCTTAAAGGAAAGCCTTGTGTTTGCAAGAGCCCAGCCTGTAACATTGTTTGCTTGTTCTTGATATTGAGATCTTACTCCCATTGTTTCATTTCCACCTTGAAACCCCTCAGTCTCCAGTTTCCACTACGAGCTGTTGTAATTGTTCCTTTTTTCCGCCCATTCCAATTCACCCTCCTTTAAAGTTCTTCCTTTACCCTCCCAGCTTCCATGAAGATTCCCTCAACCCCTTCTGTAAATACTTCAAAGCTGTAGAGAATGAACTGTGCTTCAGCTCTGCATCCTCTTAAACAGCTCGCTGAATATGCTTCTTGTTATTTTTAAGAATCTGTTAGAATTAAACCCCAGTAAGAAATCTGCCACCATTGTGGGGGAGAGCACATTAATCAAAGACACAAGCTTCTCCCCAGCTGCCTGGGCAGGGCCCAGCCTGGGATTGATAAATTGCACCTGGAGGTAACTAATAAATCTGAGAAGTCATTTGCTTTTTATGAACAGGAGCGGCGGGAGATCCAGCTGCCAGAGGAATTTGGGTGGAAGGAGAGCAGTGCCTGGAGCCCCCAACATGTTCCTCTTCCCATTCCCCTGCTCACTGGTACACCTGATGTCCACCCCCTGACCCTCTGCCAAGCACAGCGGGCCCTGCCATGCTTGGCTGGGGAATATTTAAATGAATCACCGGGGTTTTTTCAAGGCACAGGGCAGGAGTGCAGCCAGAGCCTCCATCTGCCGGCGCGGGGCCGCGGTGGCGGTGGCAGGGCCAGGCACAGCATCGGCCGCTCTGGGGAGGGGACCATGCCCTGGACCAAAGCTCTGCCCAGGACACAGCAGTGCTGCTCCTGCCAGGGGCTGGGAGAACTGCAGACACTTCCTCCATCCACGCCGGCCTGTGCCGGAGGAGGAATTTTGCTGTTCTCAGAGTCGGCGCAGCAGAGAACCTCCTCTCCAGGGATTTGGATGTGAAGTCCTGAGATTCCCCAGCTCCTGCCACACAAACGTCAACACCTTACCCCTCAGCATGGCCAGAGCAAACTGTCCCCACTCCCCACTGAGCAGGGCTCCAGAAGAGTCACCCCTCATGCTACAACCTCCATACCAGCACTGGGAACTCTGCTTTCTATCAACATTACTGATGTGCTTGTCAAACAAGCATCCCACGGGAAACTTTCTCTAACTGCTATCAAGATCCACATTTGACTACTACCTCGGAAGTTTAGGAAACATATTCCTTGCCTTTCTTGGTTGGAAACAATTTTATGGTGCCCACATCATAAAAATCTGCAAAAAGGGGGATAAATCATTAATTACACATCTGGTTCCAGACAATAATGCAAATTACTCTGTTCAAAAACATGGGGTCAATGAAAACCCATCTTCTGTAGTACTGCCCAAATGTCTTTTCCTGTTTTCTCCAGATCACAAACTCCCATGGTAAGCAGCCTTTTTACCCATGCACTGCACAGAACTGAAGGCAGAGCTGCAAGAAAACACACACCAATCACCTACGCTCCAGAGACCCAGAAGGGAGGATCAGACAGGATGTGATCACAGGAGAGATCACACAAGACATGGGTTAAAATATTTCCTCCCTCCCCCTTCCTTTTCTTTTCATGTGAACATCATTAGGGCAGCCTGGAAGAGCTTTCCTGACACAAGCAGTGTTTTTTCCAGAAAGCCAGGACCATGCACGGGCAGTGGGGCTCAGCTCCTGGGCACAGAAGGAGCAATCTGCTGGCATCCTCTTGATCCATCTTGGGAAAAAAATACTTTTCCCTGATACATTAGAGCACAATTTAGACACTGAACTTCAAATCACAAAGCTGCATTACAGCCTGTATTTCCCCACTAACCTCACTGCAAGAGAGGATCAGAAGTGGGTTTGGAAATTCAGAAGTGTTTGGGGTGATGCTGAGAAAGAGGCAATCCTTGTTCTGCTCCAGGATGTGCTGGCCTCTGCCCAGGCTGTGATTCATTGAATATCAAAAAACATCTCTGCTATCCAAATGTCCCCTTTTCAAAGTCATTCTCCCTGTAGGCAGGGACAATGAAAGAGCAGCCTCTTCTGCACCTCTCAGTGCCACACCTGGGGATAAATGTGTCCCCTCTCCTGGGGCACTGGGCAATACATCCCCCATCCAGAGATGCACAGAGACACAGCAGATCAGGATGTCACATCCAGTGGAAGTCCTCACAGTGCTCCTGGGCCATGTCCAACATCCACACCACATGCATCATTGTGGAACAGCATCCCCAAATCCACCCCCTTGGTCATAATCAGCAGCTGTGGATTCTATTTTCCCTTTCCTACACAGGGCTGCTCTGATATTTGTTCACAACACGGCTCTGTATCGCATCAGAGGGGAATTACTTACTGCCAATTATTACATTAAAGTTCAAGTGGAGCGATGTACTAATTGTCTTGTTATAGCTATTAAAGCTCTGGTGTGCAAGCAAGGCACTCTTCAGATTATCTGCATCCTCCATGGTGACACATGAAGCATAACACGATCTGCTAAGAGGCAGTAGCTGATACAGTCGTAGCCTCTTTAATAATATGTACATTAAATAAGCAGATATTATATATAAATATAATAATAATTACACATATATATGTGTAAAATAATAATAGACACTTCCAAGTTCAAGGTTTGCTGGGGATTCTGCAAGCTCCTGAAAGCAGCTGCTCTCTCACGGCCAAAGCAAAAGTGCTTGTGAGGTTCTGACCAAATCCAAACTTTTAAAAAGCAGCAAATACAGCAAGAAGTACCACTCCAGTAAGAAGGGGAGAGGAGACATCTCATCTCTTCCCAACATTACGCTGAGGGCTGCCTTAATGCCTGGCAGAAAGCCAGCCCAGACATTTCAGTGATCCCTGCCTTCCCCGGGGTCTGATCCCTTGCTGGAGGGTTTTGGACATGTGTGTATAGGGGAATCCTGGTGAGATTTCATGCAACTCTGAGCTGTCTCTGGCATCTTTGCAGGGAGTTAATTCACTTCCTCCTAAAGGGCTTAACAGGTAGACAAATGTGTGAGCTGCACCAGGGATTCCCAGCTGTGGGAGGGCGAGGTGATGTGAATGGCACCATGACTTGCTTGCAGCTAGGAGAAGAAAATACCCCACTGTCTCCCTTGCTTCCCACCACTGGGATCAAAGCAAGCTCCTGGATTATGGTCAGATACTCAGCAGGAACCAGCTCTGCTGTTCAGACATTGCATGAAGGTGTTGAGATATTAATAGGAGGTAACTAACCATTCCCTTGTAGCAATGTGTACAAAAGGAAGGATGAAAGGCCAGAATGGGATGAAATCAAGTTTAAAAGGCAGCTGCAGGGTTTTATCCTCAGTCAGGTTCTCATACAAGCTCTGTTGTAGCTGCTTATAACATTTTTCTGGAGCTCCAGCTCTACTCCTTGCACAATTCTCACAGACCACCTTTGGGGCAAGGCCGTTCCCTGGCCAGATTCACACAGAGGTGCTTTGCAGCTGAGGAAGGAGTCCTGCTTCCAAACACACAGCTCAGTCCAGCACAGTGGGGTCTGTGTCTAGAAGATGCCTCCCCAAACTGGAGGCCATGTGGGCCCAGAAAGACCTGAAGCAAAACAGAGATGAAGCAAAGAGCACAAAGTCCCCAGCCCGAAGGAGGGGGCACCTGTATCACCCTATCCCATTCACCAGCAACCTCACATCAGCAGAAACCTCCCTCACTACTGCGTGATCAGAGCAAGAACCAAGATCTAAGTCTTTATGTCTCGAATTTCTCCTCCACTGGTTCAGGTTGAGGATGCCAGCACAGCAAACCCTGTCGCCAGCAGCTTCCACTGCGGATGGCTGAAAGCTTTTAGAGATTAAAGGAAATAACAGGGAGAAAGAGTCTCCTTTCTGTGCCAGAAACACACACAGCCAAAAGCTTTCCACAATCAGGAGAGGATGAATATTTGGGGGGGCCTATTCTAACACCCAGTAAAGTCAGTGAAAATATTTTCTGATTATTTCAGTGGGCCCAGCAGAGGAAAGAGTAGTGCTTAAGAAGTCCTTTAACCTTAAACTCTTCGAGACAAAATCTGTTCAGATTGCTACTTCTGTGGTTTTTGGGAGGATTGATTGAGAAGAAGAGGCAGATAAGAGCTGAGTTTCAAAAAAAATAATCATTGTTTTCTTTGTGATTATTTGAAACTGTAGCTTAATGTTATCAGTCCCTTGGCCTGGTGCAGCTTGGTACCAGCTCGGACTGTGCAGACTGGCTGGTGTCACCACCAAAGTGTGATCCTGTTTTTATAGCATTGCATCAAAGAGAGGGTAAAACATGAACTCATCTTGGCATAATCTTTAGTAAGATATATGAAAAAAAAGTGTGAGCAGAAAGTAGCGTTTTACAGAGGCGGTAATGAGAGATTCAATAATATTCAGGTATAAACAGGAGCTCCTCTAAACAACTCAAGTTAAACTCCAGTCTGAATGCATTTCATAGAGACTATGCATCACACTAGACATAAATTAAAAATAAGCAGCTTTTTGCAATGAAATAACACTGCAAGCTAACCAAACAAATGGCTTCCCACAGCTTCAGCCCCAGCTTTGCCTTTCTGCTGGTCTGGGTCCCCTTGGAGCACGTGGGGCCCTCTCACAACAGCCCACACCCGTGTGGCTGTTTGCAGGGATGGAGCTGCCTCCCCCAAGCCCCCATAAATCCGAGGTGATGTGGAGCAGCAGCTCCTGAGAGCCCTGAGGAAGGCAGCAAACCCTCCCGGAGCCAGCAGGGCTCCTGCTGTACCTCTGTGGTCTGGGAGAGGAGAGCAATGTGCCAGCAGCCCCTTCTAACCCATCGGGTGTGCATTAGAGCCCCGCGGGGACACGCCAACTCAATTACACCCTCCTCACCAACCCATCCCCTAACAGCCAACAGACCTGCAGGTTCCAAACCTGCAAGGGGAAGGAAAACACCACCAAATAGATTAGCTCCACAGTTGGGCTCTTAATTATGGGTCATTTAGTTCAGTTAATCAATAGGCAGACTTCTTTAACCGGCTAATTATGCCAAACTGCTTCCACAATGAGCAGGTTTGCTGCTGGTTGTTAACCATGAAGGGATAATATTTCACTGTAAAGATAAGAACGGTCCCGGTCCTCAGACAAATGCTTTGCAGTCACGGGCTGCAATTTAACCCACTCCACACCAAACAGAGGCTTACAGCTGGAACAAAAAGGCACCAGCATCATCGGCTTCTCGGGGCTAAACCCTCAGGGTAAATATCACCTCGAGTGAATCGCTCCCATTTACTCTCCAAACCAATCCTCCTTCAGGCTACACAGGAGCTAAAAATTACCTATGCAAATCAACCAGCTGAACTTCTTGGTGGCAGCCCAGATAAAACCAACCAGCCTCTGTAGCCTTTTAGGCAAGGAATGCAATTCCCTCCTTTGCTTTGCCAGGCAGTTGCAGGAGACAGCGAGTCCCAGCTAAGGCACGAGTCTGGAGAGCCAAGCCACATCCTCCTTCCAGACCCTGGAAGAGCAGATCAGCATGCAGAGGAGGAGGTCTAGGCCCTCATTTGTCAAAACAGATAAAAGGCCAAGACAACCTCTTGTTACTTGTAGTTGTTGAGAAAAAAGAATGGATTTTGTTGCGAACTTGAAGAACTGATTACTGGATTCAAGGCCTCTGTTGAGGTCATCAAATAGTTATTGCAATAGACCAAGATAAGAGCTGAGTGATAGCAAAAGTTTGTAGCTGAATTTCCTGGATATTTGTTTTAACAGAACAAAGCAATCTGTGCTCGGGGTTTGCTGGCAAAATGCTTTAACTGGGAAATAACAGCGTGCTGAGAGAGCATCCCCAACAGAGCCCCCTCAGGGATGCTGCTTCTGGCAGCCTGGGATCCTCTCTCCCACTGCTGGGGCTTCAGGTCCCCCTCACCTGGAGGGCTCCACTCCCAGCCCCGAGGAAAACTGGGACTGTCCTCAGTGGCTCCACTGCCTTCTGCATCACTGCAATGCAAGTCACAGTTCCTGTCCTACCTGTATCCCCTATTTTTATTTCCCCATCTCATTTCCCCTTCTTAACACCCACCTACTGGCAAACCAGACCTTGGCTTTTGCTGCTTGAGAAAGCCCATGAATGGAGCATCACTGTAATAAAGAAAGGCAAATACAAGCCCTGGTCTTAGGTGTTGGCTAAGAATTTATCTGCATGGAAAAGTCACACCAGGATGACTGATATAGTTTGATGCTGTCTTAAAAACACAACTGAAAGCAAAAAATACCTGTACTGGTGGTATCAGCCATCTTTATCTGGAGGTGAGTTCAATGGTATGAGCATTCAGAATAAATCACTCTGTGTCTAATTCAGCCCATCACAGCAGCACAAAACGTGCATTTCTACACTTCTTAGTAGCAGGGGAATCTTGCAATGCACTACCTGGGGTAGAGGATGGCCCACAAGCTGCCTCTGTCACCTCTGTTCACATCTCTGATGGCCTTTTTGGGACCACTTCACTGCATTCTCAACCACAGCAAACCTCAATGGCTACAAAAAGTAAGATTTTTGCTGATAGAAGTTTTATCTTTGTTCCCCAATCACCTTCTTTTTGCACATGGAGCCTCATTGTTTTCCAAGGAAGCAAGGCTTTAACTTCAACATTTGTCTGCCATCAGCTCTTTCTAAAATACGCTGTTGAAGTGCAAGCTTTATGTAAGCTTTACGGTTTTAGATGCTATTTTCTAATGGCCTAAAACATTACAAAGATTGCAATGTTGACTGGAAAAAGAAATGGAACACAGACTTGTAGAAAAACAGGCGTTGCTGAATCACGAAAAAATCTTTAGAAAGCAATAATGTTTGTATCCTGAAGTGTATCAGCTGCAGCATTTTCTTGTTGAAAAACAAGGTGCTATCAGAAAGGGCTGCAGTCAGATTCCAGGGGAGTTTGGGCAGAACTACAGGATCAGATTCCAGGCTAATTCCATGTTTACTCAGGAAAAAGTGCTATTGAGATTAAAACCCACTATTTCTAGTACTATAAAACATCATACATTCCCATATGCAACTGATTTATTAAACTTTAGTGCATCTGCCAGGAGCAGGAATGCCAACCTAGAAACTGGGAAACAGAAGCTTAATAGTTCACGTTAAAAAAAAAAAGGAAAATAAATTAAGACTGTTTTTTACCCGGATCACAAGAAAACAATGGGATAAGGGGTATTCCTTTGGGACACACAGTGCTAGATTGCAGATGTGATTCACAGAGACATTCAATCAGATGGCACATCAAAAGCAATGGTAAATTACACGTCTTCAATAAAAAGAACATTAACTCATAGGTACTTGGCCACAGAGGGAGGCAATTAAACTCAACATTATTTGTTAAACAACAGGCACAAGATGATACATAGTGAATTTTTTGCAATAATAGCCATTCCTGGTCATTCATTTTGAAGAGAATAAATCTGTCACTTGAGTGAAAACAATTGACAGCACCATTTATTACCTTGCATGCTTCAGAATAACAGCACAATTTACATGTTGCCCTTTGGCACTGGGACTCTGAGCTCGCCTGGAAACAAAGCAAAAATATCTACAGACCTGGTAGCAAGGATTTAAGCAGCAGATGACCTTATGCGGTTTATTTAAACTTCTATAATGGTGCACTCTTGTTCAGCCTCTGGTTATAGAAGAAATAGGTTCTTCTGGAGAATCCACAGCCTTGAGACTCTGAAACACAAGGGGTCACGCAGAGGTCTCTGTATCTAATAGTTCAGAGAGTAATGTTTTAGCTCTGATCCTCTGAGATATCTCCTGGGAATTACAGATATTTGGTTTCCTTTCAGAGGCTTTAAAGGGCTGAGTCCATCAAAAAGAAGGAAATTTTCCCCTAGCTCATGAAGATAAATCTTTGTGCTAAATCTTTCTTTTCCATATGAAAGAGGCCAGGTCCTCGGTACATCCAAGCCATTTAGCCCACTGAAAAACAAACCAAAAATCTCTAATAACATTGTTACTAGAATACGAAATGCTCAGCCAAAAAAGACCCTAAATGTCCCAAGATGCTGCCCTTGATTGTGACATCTTTGTGGCACCAGCTGCTGGCTGGTGTTTCTTTTCGAGGTTAATATGTGTCCTATGGCACCTGTTACAAAAACATGAGACACTCAAATTTGGGTTCAGCTATAATGGAGCAGAAGTCTGCAAACAATTTTGGAAAGGCATTTTAAAGAGATAATTAGCTCTTTGAATCCAATAGAAACACTTAGGTTGAGAGCTATTATAAACCTCTACAAAGCACTTCTGTCTACTTCAGCAGCAAAAAGTTGTCCAGAATGGGTAAATTGAAAATATCTTACACTCACCCTTACGGAATGAAACTGGGATTTCAGGTCTATAAATTGATGCTTAGGGCAGCCAGGCGCTAGCAAGGCTTCCCCTCTGCACAGGGAGGTCTCCACAACTCCAGCACACCCCTGCAAGAGCCAAAACACACAGCTTTTCCCACCACAGAACCGCTCCGTTTGGCAATGGCCACTCCAGCTCCAGAGGGTTCACGCTGCTCTCCCCTTTGGCAGGGATTCCCTGAGCCTGAAGGAAGGGCAGGCCAACACCCAGGAACACCCTCTCTTGTTATAATGACCATGGAGAGCGGGCTGTCTGGTTTCATTTTCCTCCACTGTTGGATAGCACAGGCCAGGTCAGAGTCTGGCCATTTCCTGAGGAGCTCCGTCCATCCCAAGCACACAGTGAAATTCTTGGGGATTAATGCAGATGGAAACAGCAATTATAAATTCAACACACCCCTTGTGCCTTTGTGCCTCCTCCCACAGCACCCTGGTCCTTGTAGAGCTGTCAAGCCCTGTCACACTGAATTTTCCTACTCTCAGCATTGGGATATTGTTGTAATAAAGACAATGAGATCCTGGGTTTCAAGTACCTTGACAGAAAAAAGTAGCCCTGTGCTGTTACAGAACATCTGCAGAGATGCAGGCTGTATCTGCTTTCTTAGTCTTATTTTTTTTTTCCTGTTCTAATTCCTGGAGATGCTAACATACAACCAAAATATCTTTTTTCCCTTTTTTTTTTTTTTAACAGTTGTCACTAACCTGTAGTTATGTTGTCAAATAAACTGCTGATACAGGTGTATTGTTTACTTCAATTTCTAGCAGATTTGAGCACAGTTTCTTTTGTTGCTTTTTTTTTTCTTTCTTTAAACACCACAGCACAAATTTCCACCTGACTTACATGTCAGTTCAGAGCTCAAAAATACCCTGAATCCTTGTGAATAGATTGAATGACCAAGAAACATGAGAGGGTTCTGGGCAGCCCAGGACCATGAAAGTGCCTGCCCATAACAGCAGACAGAAACCACCAACCAACCACAACCCCTTGCACAAACAGCAAACGTCTGGAGGTTGAAACCTCTCTCTCTCTAGTAAAATCAAGAAACAAAGGCTCTAGGTAGGGGTTATTTAACCATTTAACCATTCAGATTCCAGTCAGAAGAGCCAGGGCCAAATCTTATAGATGTTCTTGTTTTTACAAAGCATTTTAACCAAACGCTGGGCAATGGGATTTTTGCTTTTCTTTATTTCCTCCAGGCCAAAAGTGTTTGTTCTCTTCCTCAGGTCTGACACAGAGATCTTGAAGAGGAATTGTGCCTAGCCTGGGGTTTATAAGGTGAAAACTAGATCTCCTCACATTTAGAGTTCTCTTAACCAGGCCTGAAATTCTTTATCCAGTTCCCTTCATTGTGCTCCACATCTGCTTCCTCCTTAAAACAAAATTTGGCAATGGATGAAGCAGCACAATACCAGGCTTGTGGGGCAAACAGAGGTCACATAACCTGTCTCAGCCTATGAAGTGTAAAAGCAGAACACTTAGTGTTATTAGCTTTTCTGCATGAGTGATCAATCCCAAATTGGACATATGGGTGCCATGGACAGGCTGATAAAAGTAGCATTTATTTTTTCTGAGTGGGCTATTTACTGCTTACTTGAGACTGCAATGGCAACTGCAAGCTCTCCTTCAGTGATGTGCTGCTATCATTCTTCGTGATAAGGCTGAAACCGTTAGGCAGACAATAAACAACAACAAAAAAAAAATAAATAAAGGGCAAAGTGCTCATGTAAATGCTAGGGGAACACTTTAAGGCAAGCTGGATGTCTTCGAGGAGAAATGACACCCCTAAATTTTGTCCTTCCTCACAGGGCTACTCCTGCTACTTCTCTGCAGGGATATCTGAAGATACAAAATAGTCTCCTACCTATTTTAGGTAGACCTCTACCCTCAAAGGCTCTACTACACAGGGGCAAAATCTGCTTCCCTTTCTCAAACACACTCAGAAATAACAAAATGTCCAATTCTTGCACAGTTTTCCTTCACAGCCTTTGGACATCCTTTATTTCATAAATGGGGAGACAAAGTCACAGCCATGCTGTGCCAGGCAGCACAGCTGGGTTTTCACATGGAAGAAGAATTAAAACCCCACCAGATGAATCACGTTAAAGCTCAGATGACCTTCACCTGAGTCTAAGAAATTAACTCTGACACACCCACACACCTTGTAGGGCAATAGGAAATCATTGCCCAGCTTTGACATTTGGCCTTCCCAGGGCCTTTTGCTGTTCAGATCACCTTTCTCTGAATTTGCAAAGTTTCTGCCTCCTGGGGAGCAGGGCAGGTGCATCCAACAGGGGCACTTCTTACCAGATCAGGCCAAGAAATTGTTCCTGAAGGTGAATTTGAGGCCCACCACAGCCCTTCTGCACTCTTCCCTATTCTCAACTGTCTAGAAGGAACTGAAAGAAGTCATGTCCTGGAATCAGGGAAATCAGAGCAGGGCACTGCCTCCAGCTCGGTCATGGCCCCTTGCAGCATGAGAGACTCACCCATTTCTTTAAAATACTCCCTCCGCTTCTGGTTTTCTGTTTCACTTCCCTTCCCTGCCCCACACCCTTTGACACTGCAGACCTCAAGTTTGGATTTCAGCATCCAGGAGCCAGCAGCCAGACACGCCTGGGCCACTTCTGCACCCAGGCCAGCAGTGCAGGCACACCTGGGCACCTGCTGGCCCAAGGGCTTTTGAGGAGCACCTCCTTCACCATGGGATGTAAAGCAGGGAACAGTCAAAGAGGTCTGAAATTCATTGCTTTGCTCTTTCTCAGGTAATTCCCTGTATAAGCAGTGTCCTTTCTCGATGGCAAGCATGCTGACCAGCATGAACACATTGAAGTTACTTTACTCCAGAAAGATCTTTTCCCAACCTCACCCCCAACAGGAAACCACACCATGGGGGCTGAGGGTCACTGTCCTGTCTGAACACGGTGGACACCAAAGGAGCAGCACAAGAACCAAACCCTGTACAAAACAGGACACAGAGCTTCCAGCAGCCCCACTTAAATCATCTTAAACACACTGAAATCACAGCCCAAGCCAAGAAACTGTCCCTCAACACTGGGACTTTTTTTTTCATTTGCAGATTCACTGGAAAACTATTTTCATTTTAGATGGCTTTACAAGTTGCTCCAAGTTGTTTGCAGCTCAGCAACTTGAAATGTCTGCTCTTGCAAAGCTGTCTACATTTCTTGGCACAGCTGAGTTTTCCACTGCAGATCTGATGCAATTAATCTGCTCTTCAGAAAGTGAAAGTCAAACGAGGAAGTCCAGTTGCAGCAGAAACTTATGGGGACCTTTTCATGAGCTTTAATAGAAACTGAACTAGATGCTGGGATAACTCAAGACACTGGAACAGTCTCCAGGCCTGAGACACCAGACATGAGGAGTGGACTGCAGTGATTGATCTTTTGCATCCCTGGATAGTGCTACTCCCGTTTCTGGCTGGCCAGCATGGAGCACATACATCAAACAGAGCCATATCCCACAGGCTGACTGAGGGGTTGTGATGGTTAATTATTGTGGCTGCCCTTCAATAAATGAAGACCAACACAGGATGTGCACACACCCACCATAAGCACAACGCACATTTTATGGGTGCCGCCGGTGTGCTGGCCCTGGCACTTTGTGTCACGCTCCCCGCGTGTGAACCCCTCACACGCTGCAGCCCACACGGAAATCTCCTCAGTGGTGCGTCCTCCCAGCCTCATCCCCAGCTGCAGAGACAGCATAAACCACAGGAGCCAATGTCAAGGGAGGAAGTCAGCCCAGGTCTGGGATAAATCTCAGGAACAAGACACCTGGCAGGTCACCTTGCTCTGCTCCCCCGACAGCCACAACTACGGCAAGGCTTTTGCCTTCAGCAGCCGTCCTGCAAGAGCTTGTTAAAACAAGCCCAGCAGCACCACTGCTCCCCACGCCACAGACTTGAATCATGAGATCATAAACAGGGCTGATGGGATCATAACTAACGCGCCTGACAGCTCTCGCTGCTCGCTCTGCCTTTGTCTCACGCAGTGGGGAGCAAAGGGGGCTTGGAGCTGACACGAGAAGCCCAGGACACCTCCCTGCAGCCCCAGAGGTGTTACTGGGCTTTGCTGGGCAGCAGACACACCTCTTGCAGGGTGCTGTAAAACAAGCTGCTGCCTTGTGCCCTGCATGCCTGAGCACTTCATGAGGGACCCAGCACAGGCACCCTCCCAGCACAGCAGCAGGAGCCCATGTGGGAAGCCTGGGATGGAGGGAGGGGGCAGGATAGTGCAGCACAGCCCATGCTGGGCTCTTCAGCTGTGGATATGTGAGAAGCATGGTGAAAGCATATTCTTTGACTATAACCAGAAAATGAGAACCATAATGAGTCATAAAAATGAAGGGAACTGCTGAAAATCAGCAAGAGCTAGGAAAATACATTTCTTCATCCAGAAAGCAAGGACAGCAATATTTCGTCACCTGGACAGGTAAAACATTTGTGTGGGTCTGCAGTTATTGGGTCAAGAGCATTTTCTGGGATCTGAGCAACAAGTCCCTGCTCAGGGAAACAAAGGCTCTTGCCCCGTGGAGTAAAAGGCAGGGCAGCTACAGGAGCAGCCCAGCCCAGGTGCCTCCATGGGAATGGGTCCAGGCTGAGACAGACCATCAGCCCAGGGTGTGCCTGTGTAAGCAGGGCCACAGCAGAGCTGGAGACACCCCACAGCATCACTGGGGAGGCAGGATGGCTCCAAACTGGGCTCTCATAGCCCCAAACTGGGCACTCATAGCCCCACACTGGGCTCTCATAGCCCCAGGTGAACCCCATTGGGCCCCTCAGGGCTCAGCAGTGCCCATCAATCACGTGCAGGTGAAGCTCTTACACATCCAAAAGCAGCTGCTCTGGGCTTCAAGAGCCACCCCAGGCAAGATGTGACCCCTGCCAGGCCACTTCTCCCATTTATCGTGGCCCGCTGCACCCTGCTCAGGCTCCTATCCAAGGGGCAATCCAAAAATGCAAGTGGGTCTGCATTGCCATGAGCAGTGGAACTAAAAGGAGATGAAGCTCTACTACAACTGCTGATTAGGTTATTTTCATGGATAAAACATTAATGATAGGTTTTTGGATGGTAGATTGGTATGGGAGGAGATGGATTTTCCAAGGTGTCAGAACATTTTGTTTCAACATTTTTCAAAATGAAAATGTTGACATTTTGCAAGGAAAAAAAACCTAATTTAGATTTTAGTTTAATATTAAATGTGGATTCATCAAGAGGAAAACTCCAGAAAATGATCCATTTTACGTCAAGCATTTTAGAACTTAGGTCAAAATGAAATTGGGGTTGGGATTTGTTTAATTAATTGAACCCTTCTGGAAAGTACAGCTTTCAGCTGGCCTGAAGTGACACAACCCTGTTTACGCATTCAGGCATTGAGACAGATAATTCTATACTCAAATTAAAGGGAAGTAGAAGAAGATAAAGCAGCTTGAAAGAGCAGCATTTACTGAAACACAAGGAATAGAGAGGGAGTGAGATGTACAGGACTGAACAGTGCAGATGACAGGGGAGAATATTCTAAGCAAAAAAAAAAAAAGAGATGTACAAGTGCACAGACCCCACTGGAAAGGGACAGAGGATTTGGCATTACAGGGGACAAGGAGGATGCAGAGGACAAGGGGCTTTGCAAGCACGCCTTAATCCCTTTGCATCCTCAGGCTAAGCCCAGCTTCAGAAGATATAAATGCTTAAATAAACATGAGTCAATTTATTATTCCTCTGTGTTTCAGATCCTCCTCACCTTCTGCCTGGCTCATTTACTGCAATTAAATGCTTGTAAACAGATTATACCCTGAAAGCTACATTTTCCTGCTAAGTGGTCACCTTAACCTCCTCTGCTGTGACTGTGGCTAATATTCCCCAGGTCACACTATAATCACTGAGTAATGGGACCAGAGTGAATCACGAGGTCACTTGGTTGGACAAAACTCTCTCCAGCATCCAAACCACATCTGTGACTGGGCTCTGCTGATGACTGTGACAAGCACTGCTTACACACTCAGGAAGAAGATTACTCATGTCACAACTCTTACAAATCTGACCAAAACCTGCCCTGAACACAGGACACACGTGCTGCTGTATTAGACAAAAAGCGTAATGACAAATTCTACACTCACACGGGTTTGCTTTCTGGTGGGTTATGGCGTTGTACACGTTGTGGAAACAGCAGAGTGGAGCCTGCTGTGACACAGTGGAGTTTTCTGGAAACTAGATAAGCTTCTCCAAGCCATTCTGAGAACTGGGGTTCAATTGCCTCCTTTTTAACTCAGACCAAAATATTTCTCCTCACAACCTATACAAGTGGAGGAAACTGCATGAGCAGCTTGTGGAACCTTTAGTAAGCCTGACTCTTTGAATGTTTTGTCTGCTTTTAGTGGCAAGGTCTGAACTGAAATATTACTGACGGGGACACAGTTGATTATGGATTCTCCAATGGGAAGCAAGTTCTGAGATGGTGTAGATGAGTAACTCCCCTGAATCAAGTGGGGTCACCAGTTTCCAGTAATTGGCAGCCTTGCTCTGTATTTTCCATCCTCTAACACTGACTCTGTCAAACTGCATTGTTTGTCTGTGTCAGAAAAAAAAGAACCCCAAACCAAAACATATATATAGGGGAGAATAACGTCTTTCCACATTCAGGTTAGAAGATTTTGCTCCCCTGAGCAGGTTTAAGCAGATCATTTCTCTCCTATATTTTTAGGAGACCACCCTTTGTGTCCCCCAAACACAAAACAGCTGTGCAAAAATGAGTAAGAAATGTGAAGTTGTCGTGGAAAAGACTTACATTGCTTAAACTGAGCTTGTAGCATGAGTTTCACAGCTGATTGGTGGCTGTCATGGGCTGAGCTCTCTGTCCCTTTGGAAAAGCAGCCTGAAAGTCAAGACTTGTGCTCTGCCCCAAGCTAACACCAAGCACAGTGTGTTTCCCTTCACTGCCTCAGCCCCAGCAGAACAGAGGAAAGGAGGCTGCTGCATGCCAGTCACTACAGGAAGCCAGCTCTTTGTTTTTACATAATCATCTCTATTCTGAGCTTTATGAAAAGTTCATAAAAGGGAAGGAACAGAAAGTCACAGTGACAATGCAACCCAACTCCGAGATGCAGTGTGGTACTTAGCAGTGTTTACCTGCTCCAATAATTCTGATCCCAGGGCAGAGCACTGAAGATTAGCTCCAGACCTCATTAGGCAGGATAGAATTATGTGGGTTAACAAAGTAATACTCTTGGCTTTCTCTTGCATTTTAAAAGTGGCTTGAGACCTATAAAATCCCTTTGAATTTTATTAAAAGTCTTCCGCAATCATTTTTCATCCTGCAGCCCAGTTGAGCTGAACTAATAAATTAGCATGTTATCTGTGTGGATATCCATTAGAGCTTCAAATGAAGATTATTAGAGCCAAAGAACTAACAATGCCACTTACAGCTGGGGAGGAAGCAAACTGCTCCACTGAGCAATGGGCACCGAGCTTAACAAAGGAGGGACTCATCCACCCCGAGAGCCTGCAGGAGATGGGCAGCACGAGGAGCATCTCCAGCTGCCAAAAGGGCAGGCTCTGGCCACCCTGAGCAGGCAGCCAGAGGCAGGAAGAGCCAGGCAGGAGCTGCTAGAAGTGAGTCTGTGTGAAAGCTCCAGTGAAGGCAGGGAGCCCAGGCACGTCCCGCAGGGTGCTGTGCGGCCACGCCGCTCCGCTGCAGGCTGCCAGAGCCTGGGCTTACCCTGCAGCAAGCTCATCACAAGGCAGGGATTTAAAGGAAATGTCATCACATGCTGCTTGGTTCACTGAACCACAGCAGCTTGGTTGTGCTTCCCTGGACTCTTTTCTTTCCCTTAAACAAGGCCCCGTTCCAGGGCTCCAGTCACAAACTCGCTGCCGCAGCCCCCACCTGCATCCACACCGGTCTGACATCCATGTGGGCACGGGTTGCTCCTTCCCAAAAGAAAAGAGCTCCTGCCTGAGCTCGAGCTTCGTGATGTGCTACCCAAAGTGAATTTCAAGACACATCTCCAAGCTGTTGCTCTTCCCTTGGGTTCTTACAGTCACCATTTTTGTATGTCTTTATTTCCAGCCTTCCTCCTCTTCCTCTAATTCCCTTTCACCTCCCACTCCTATCCTTTATTACTCTTCTATTCTTTTCTAAGAGGAGAATGTTTCTTTTTACTCTCAATCTCTGTTCTTTTCCTCCTGCCATTCCCTTCATGTCCCATCCATGATGATATTTCTGTTCATGCAATAACTAGTTTGCTCTTTCTCCTCTTCCCACTGGGCTACTTTGATCTACTGCTCCTATGTCTGTTTTACACATTCCTTTTCCTCCCTCCAAAGACACATCAGCCTATTTCCCATTCCCTCCTCCTTACTCGTCTCTCTTTTCCTGCTCTGATCTATTCTTGCTGCACCAAACTTGTTTCATGTGTAGATGGTTTTAAAATCTGCTCTGCTGCCCGGAGGGGCACTACAATAAGTGCTGAAGGATGTGGTCTGTCAGTCCAGTCACCCTAAACCAACACAGGATGCCACTTTAACACCCTGCTCTGCTTTATTAAGAAGAGCACCACCAGACTTCCAAAGGAAAACCTAACCCAGGGAGCACTAGGGACGATAATCCCTCGGTCACTGCAAATTCAGCAGATCAAATTGCAGCACAAACCTGGAAAAGCCCCCAGGTATCTGTCTCGCTGCCTGGATCTTTGGCAGGAAGTGTGCCAACCAACAGGAATGGAGTTTTTGTTGTCTGTAATCAAGAAAATCCCCCCAAAACGAATAAAATTTACTTGCAGCTTCATAGCATTGTGGAAAGAAGATGTTTTAGTCCTGTGTACAGTGACAATAAATCACAGTGAGATTTGACATCAAACAGCAGGGAGCCTGTTGTCCCCCCCAGAAGAGGAAACAACCTGAGGGTGGAAATTACTCTTCCCCTCCACATGACAGCCACTTATAACCATTGTCCTTTGCCTGAGAACCTGTCTAAAACCCGTGTTTTTCCCACCCTTGCCAAATAAGGCTTCAGCACTTTCTGCAGCTTCTCCTCCTGATGAAAACACACTTCTATCCAATCTGGCCACTTCAGGGAGAAAGCAGGTAACAAACGGCACAGAAACTGCTGCAGCACCCTCTCCTGAGACAGAATAATGCTTCCTCAGGGGCAGGCACTGTGGAACAGGGCCTTTTGCAGCCAGAACATTTGGACACAGAGCACACACGGCCATTTGGTGCCCAGCAAGTGCCCGCTGGGCATCTGGGCTGGCTGCCAGGTCATTTGTCCAGCTGCCTCACCTCCAGGCTGTGATGAGCAGCACTTAATTCAAAGGTTACAACACAGTGTTTTGGCCACTTTAACTCACAGTACACCATCCAGTGATTTCATTAATGCTGTGGAGCTGTGGGATTGGTGCAAATGTTGGCATTCTCCTGGAAAGGAGAAAAGAGGCTTACTGCATTTTTCTTGTTCCAGTCTGGAGAGTATGGGAACAAAGTGCTGTGCTTGTGATAGGACTGGTCTGTCAGCAGAGCGAGTCCAAGCTAAAAGACCCAGTTGATGGCAAATGAAACACAGTTCATTTACCAGAGCATTTGCAATGCCAGGCCCAGAAATCTGGCATTGCTTTCTTTTACCTCAAACCACCACGTGAATCAGTCATTTCCAAGATGAAAACTGCAGTGAGAGTCCCAATAATGACAGCAACCTGCAAGAGAGCTCTGCGTGCACTCAAAACACCCATGAAACAGCAAAGCGGCCACAGCAATCTTCGTGTCACTCAAAGGTTAGGCACAGGCTGCCCTCTGCATGCCCCAAATCCAGACCTGGGCTATGTCTGAGCAGGGAGGCAGGGGGGAAATTGAGATGAAGGGAGTCGCAGTGGTTGCTTCACACACACACACACACACAGTGCGTTGTTCCATAGCAGTGGTCTGAAACATTACACTCTCACAAGGCTGTAACTGCAGCACTTAGAGCCATTACACAGGCAAAATGCAGTTCAATTTGGCAGCATGGGGTTTGTCTTGGTTTTTTTTTTAGCTCAGAAAGGAAGAACTGGAAGCCTCGTGAACTTCTGTGAGCCCATCCTAAACAATTTCACTGAAATGTTAAAGTATCATGCCCCTAAAGTCAGTTCAATCTCTGGGACATTAAATTAGCCCATTTATTGAATAAATATCACTGTTTCTACATAGAAGGGAGCAGTTCAAGTAGCTGACAAGCATCTATTGCCACTTTGACATTCAGCTGTTTCTGTTGAAATGGGCACAGGTCTCCTGCATCCTAGATTCCAGCGGTATGGCCATGTCTCAAACGCTGCAGAGCATCAAAAATGTCACAAGACACCTACATTGGGGCACCTGATTCACTCCCACAGGCCCCTGCAATAGCAGGTGATGTAACATGATAAATCTCAGTGTGGAAAATCTCTCCTCTGCACAATTTCCAACCCACTTCTGACCACAAGCTCACTGAGGCCTCAGAAAATTACCTCTGGGTACAAAGACAGTTGATTTAACTACAAAGTTATAACAAATAACAATATATACATGTATGTCTTTGATATTACATGTATTTGTGTCTTCCCTTTGTATTTCAACTTACCAATGGTGACCAAATTCTGTCCTTGGAGGTACAGTGAAAGCCAGTGGGCTTAGATCAGGCTACAGTCAAGGGCAGCATTTGTTCATAAACTGAAGCAACACAGGTTAATGGAGAAAAAAGACAATTTCATTACCTGAATCTGAACAGATCTCATCATATAAGAAAAAACCTTAATGCAGTGCCGATGGCAAATATAAGTAGATACCTTAATAGCTATCATCACTACCTGAACTGTATGAACACCTAACACAATTGCTGTGCTACAAAACAGCTTTTGACCTGCTGGTAACATTTCATTTTGAACTCCGCACCAGTCACAAAACCCAAGTCCATTGAACCTGCAAAGATGTACACACTGCACGTGCAGTGAACTCCTAGCCCTGAGGCTGAATGTTGCCTTATTTGGTGAAAATTGATTAGATTTGTCAAGTGAATAAAATTCTTTATTAAATTTTCCTGGTTGAAACTTTGCCTGCGTATTTTATTTTTTCATTAGAGCGCCGCTGAATTTGTCTGAAGTAGTTAAGAATATTGTAAGTGATAAAGCAGTAACAATTGGACCAAGCCAGAGCAGAAACCCCCCAGGAGAACATGTTTTGCCTATGGAACTAAACTCGAAGTGTTGCTGGTTTCAATTTCTCCCTGTCAGAGGGGAGCAGCAGAGAAAATTGGGTTGTTTGGGTTTTTTTAAATTTTTGAACAAGAGAAAAGAAAACCCTCAAAAACAACTCTCCTTGCTCACATACACACACACACTGCCAGGAGGGACAGCACAAATATTTCAGAATTAGCTGTGAAATCTGGCAACAAGCATCGGGGCCCAGGCACTTGGCAGAGCTGCCTCTCACCCTCCCCTCTCTGCTCCCCACTGCCCTCTCCACACCAAACACATCCCACGCCTGGGGAATTAGCTTCAGTTGCCCCAGTCTGATTTCTAATTATGATGCAGGATGCAGGGTGATAAATTTCCTATGGGATACTCATTATATAGAGCATATGAATGTGCTGTAATCAGGCGTATTTGTTGCTATGGAAAAACACAGCAAGCATGCAGAGCCTTCTGTGTGGCATCTTTAGTGTCCCTGCACTCAGAGCACTCGGATTCCTTGGCAGCGTGTGGCATAGCAACATGTTAGCAGGCACCAAAGCCAAGGAGCATGCAAGTTTCAGCTGGAAAACTTGTGGGGTTTTTTAGCCTGTTGTGACTTCAAGGGGCGTGGGACATAAGGATTTTGCATGATTGCCTTTTAAAGCAAAGGAACTGAAGAAAATGAGGTTTAGAGTGTGACCTTTCCCTCCTCCTTCCTGAAGCCTGCTGGCTGTCCTCCTCATCCGCAGAACGGCCACATCCCTTTCAGGAGGTGAGATGGGCTTGCTGGACCTGTGTTCACACCTTTACATGCCATGGCTACATAGGGCCAAGCACAGCTTTCCCTGTGCTCAGGTAAAGGGGTATTAACCTGAATAGCATGGGGCAATGTCCAGGTAGGACATGCCATGTTAAAGGGGGGGGGGAAAGTCACTTATTAATTAAACCTGGTGTTAATCTCTTCTGGGAGCGGCTGGTGGAGGTGGGGAGGGTGCAAAGCAGAGTTCTCTCTGTGCTACCGAGTTAAATGGATCTTGGTGGCACATGGGAACACTCAGCCTGGTTGTTTTATGCCTTCCCACACTTTGAAACACTTAACCCGTGGCACCAGAGCACATTCCCTGGGAGCTCACACGGTCTCCATGGAGAGACAGGACAGCGGCAAAGCCACCTCGCTCCAGAGCCTGCTCCTCCACAGGGATGGGGAAGCAACACTCACTTTCATCTTCTTAAACAGCTCTCAGCTCTGTGTTGCTGGAGGCTCTGACCCAGAGACAGCTTCTTCTGAGGCTGTGCTTGATGTGAGGAGTGAGGTGGCGTAGGTAAAGAACTGCCTCCACATCTGTATGGCCCACACAGAAGTTAAACTGGGACACTGTCCCAGCAGTCCTCTGCTGGCACGGCCAGCAGCCCACCAGAGGGATGTGGAGCCTCCCAGTTACAGCAGGTTGGTCCTTCTGGCAGAGTTTTGCTGGCCTGTGTGCATTAAGCTGGGAGCAGGGCAGTTCATATGGAGAACAGTATAAAAACAGGGCTCCTCAGTGCCAACCTCCCAGCAGCCTGGGACAGAGGTTTGGCTTAGCCTGAGGCCTGGGTGCCCAGAGAGGGGCACACAACTGCCGAGGGACACGGCCATTCAGGGAGCCTTGTGGCATCGCTGCCATTCTTGTGCTTATTCTTATCTGAGCATCTCGGCATATTCCACAAAATCAGATTAATGCCATCACTTCTACTGCTTTTGAAAACTGGAAACTGGGGAGAAAGAAACCAAAAAGTTGTGTTTCATTTCCCTGCTGCTCCTGCAGTCTACACCGGGTTTTGAGGGGGCACCATTACTGATGTGTGTGCACGGCACCTCACACACCACCACCCCAACATTCCAGGAAAATTTAATAAAGAATTTTATTCACCTGACAAATCTAATCAATGTTCACCAACAACATAACCCTACTAACCCCACAAAAATTTACCGACATCTCAAGCTCATATCTCCCTCCAGAACGAGTTCACTGATGAAAACTCATCTACAAAGAGGCTGTGATATTAAACTAGGCTGGCAGCAGACCAGTGGCTGCCACACTCCCCAGCCCCTGGCAAGCAGCAGGTTAATGGTGAAGTGTTATTCATCCAGCTCAAAGGAAAACTGTTCAAAACATCGCTGGTTTTGTTAGCATGGCTTTACACAGTGCTTATAAATGAGGAACTCGACAAGAAATGCGAATACACCGTTTCTCAAACAAAACACGCATAAAAGAGCGAAATTCCCCTCCAACTTCAAGGGAAAAGTGTCTCATTTTCTGATGCCAAATACTGATTTAAAACACTGACAGACCCAGACCACTAAAACTTCCCGTAATGAACTGTGGTTTTCAGTGTTGGTAAAAAACCTCAAAACACAACAGGAAATGAGGCAAAGCGTTTGTTTTGTTTCCCCTACTGGTGCTTATATAAAGGGGAAATCGTTATTGTTTATTGCTAAATCCATAACTCAGAAAACAAGACCTGATCCTCCCACTCCCCTGTCCCAGCCCCTCCTCGGTCCCACGCTCCCACGTGTCCGGGGGAGCTGCCAGGTGCAAATGTAAGCACAAGTCTGCTTTTTTTTTTTTTTTTTTTTGAAAAAAATGGTCCAAAGCCACTTTTCTTTTCTGTCAGTTGTATATTGCCAGCACCACTACCATCGGTACCACTGAGGGCTTTGGGTTTTAAAGTTTTTAGTGGCTTTTTGACTCTCTGCTGCATATATTGATATTTTTAATGTCTCTGCTGAAATGTTTCATAGTCCCATGGGGCTTTTCTTTCCCCAAGCAGAGGAAACTAACACCCAGAAAGTTTTTTTTCCAACTCTGAATTGAGGGTGAATACAAGTATTTGAGGTTGCACTCCCAGTCTTGAGGACCAATTACTTCTGGACTAACTTGACAAAACTCGAAGTGTAAAAATCTGCTTTTTGCAATGATTTCTGCCTAGAAACTACAAACGGATAATTTTTTTAAAAATCCATAGAAATATTGCAGACACATTTCCCCAACTGCATTCAAATTAGCCATGAATGGAGCCTGCTAAGGCAATATTAGCACATGTGTAGCCGAGCAGCTCTCAGCAGCATTCATCTGCCACTGCCACACCACATTTATTCCCAAAGGACACCAGACACACAGGACCAGCTCCCTGGAGTGAGGAGGAGTGCTGCTGTCCTGTGAACACAATTCAGCACGAGCAGCTGTAGATACGGAAGGAAAAAAAAAAATTAAAATCACCTTGGTTTTGAGAACAGAACCCAAAGAAAGCACAGTAAAGATCCCCAAGCTGCGTCACTTTGGAGCTCAGCCAGAAGGTGCCATAAATAAGGTCTGGAGGCCAGGATGCATTAAGGAGGCATGAGGACAGTGTTCCCATGAACAGAGATGGCAATCTCTGCTCAGCTGCAAGGGCTGCAGCTGCTGAATAATTGCTCCAATACCAGTGGTTTCAGAGAGGCCTTATCAGGCTGCCCTGTCCTGCCCTTGGAGTGGGAGGTTAAGGTCCAGGGACAGAGACAAATTTAGAGGGACAAAGAGATGATAAGTAGAAGGAAGAGGAAGGCCTCTGCTTGCTTCCCATTCCACTTCTAGTTTAGAGAGATAAAGATCCTTTTCTTTTTGTCAGAGCAATAAAAGGGAAATGGATTAACTGTGTTGGCCAGGATTTTTGCCGTGGAGTCAGAGGGAGGGGGAAGCAGCCAGCCTGGGTTGTGACTCCCTCCTGATGTCTGACTGTGGCATTGCTGATACCAACTGTCCTAGAGGTGAGCAAAGCCTCTTCCAAATGGGGATTCACCTCACTATTTAAGGTGAAAAAAAAATCACAGGTTTGTACACTTTTGCCAGAACAGATGGGAATTTTTTAGCAAAAACAAAAACCAGCACAGATTTATTAGCTGGGGCACAGCAGTGAGCTGATGCTACTCTACAGCTTCCAGGTAGTGATAAAGCAATGTCCAGCAGCTCAGCACACAGGAGCTCATCTGTGTCTGTTCTGGCCTGAAAGAAGACCTCTTAAGAGCATGAAAAATAAAAAATAAATAAAATCACACCTTTTAAACCTGCATCCAGCAGCAGTGAGACAGAGGGCAGGTAAGTGGGAAGAGAGAACCCAAAAGCTTCAATGAAAAATTTACGTTCCTTTTGTTTTCAGGAAGAAAATGTCCAGCAGTACAAAGTGCTAACACAGAACTGCTGTGCTTAGAAAGTACCTTTGCAGTGGATTCTCCTCTTGGCAGCAGAGCTGCACTCTGCTTCTGGGCTAAGGCTTGTGGAGGGACCATGTGCCCTCACCCCAGGACCTCCCACTTCACTGCTGGGAAGGGCACCGTGCTGGGGCACAACAGATATCTTAGAACAGCATTTTCTAGTGGTTATCCATGGTTACACTCAGCTTTGTCAAACAGTACAGCACTGGGGTGATGTCACTTCTTAAACCACAGTTTAGCATAATTCTTAGGTGCCTCACTGAACTCACAGGAAATTAAGCAGATGATTATCTAATCAAGAGCACAAACTGCAATAATTTTCCCTTATCTCCTCATCAGCCTAAGATCTCAAAGCAATTTACAGAATGAGTAAGTCAAGACATGTAACTAATCTCCAAGGGATGGTGCTGTGCCATTCCACAGGTAGGGAAACTGAGGCACAGGAAACAAGCTCTCCCATTACACTGTCAACACTCATTGAAACCAAGGGGAGTGACTGTTGAAATGGGAGGACGAGGGGAGCGGGGATGGCCCCAAAAGCCTGTGCTGAGTTACAGATTAAAGGATGGATCAGACCAGGAAAGCCCCAAGGAGCAGCAGCTGCTTGGTGCAGCCACGGCTCTGCTCTCACAGGCACGCACAGAAAGTCCCTCTCCCTACATCAGCAGGTACAACACACACGCTCCTCTGTGAAACTCATTCCTGCACTGCACTGTTGACTTACCAGCCCTCTGCAGCAGGGGAGGGGTGATGGATTCACATTAATGTGCATCCCGGGAAGCAGGCACATCCCCAGGGGAGCAGCATGATTCATTTTTAATGATACTTCCCTGAGTCTGTAGGCCCCATAAGCCAAGAATTACAAGCCTTGAAAGTCATCATCACTGACTGAGCTGTTGTTGGTGAAGGAGGGTTTCCAGCCCAAGTGGGAGTCGTTACAGCAGAGGGATCATTTTAAACTAAGTGACAAGAATCTATTAGGGGAAGGAAAATTACACTTTTCAACAACTGAAGAAAATAAAAAACCACTTCCTGACAGAAATTCTGATTCAGAAACAAGACAAGAAGGCAAATTGCTTCCCCCAGTCTACCCGGCATGGAGCAAACCTACACACGTAGGTCAGAGGCCTGGCAAGAGCCTGAGGCTAAACTAATTATTGTGATTTGCTCGTCTTTTGTAATTAATCTAGGAAAGGCTTAAGGCTGTTAGCAGCTTTAAAGAAGTAAATCTGAAGGACCAATTAATTAAAAACAGCAGTGCTTAATGAGGACCTTTTGGTTCTCTCATGTTGATTGTTATATTTGTTGAAAGTTAAGTTTCCGCTGTCTGTCAGATCTTGTCTAGTCTTGTAAAATAGATCTTCTTACTTGGTGCTTAACCACTTGACACTGGAACAAAAGCTTTCGATTACAAAGCAATTTGTGGGGATTATAATGGAATGAGCTACGCCCACACTCCCTGATTTAACAATCAATTTGAAGCAATGTTCAGTTCAACCCAGAAGCCTTAAGGATCCTGAAACTACAGTTTGGATCTCCTGGTTCCTTGCCTCCAGGCTAGACCCCACAGCTGCTAATGGTGGAGGAGTTAGGTTGGAGCATGCACCTCAAATCCTCTGAAAACAAAACAGGGATGTACTTTTCCTTACTCATTCTTGTCTCAAATTGACAATTAAGCACCCACCTCTCTCCACAATTTCTGTGTGTCAGTCTGGTGCAGACCAGGAAAATCACGGCCTGCTGCAAAACCCAGAAGTGAAATTCAGCTGAGCACCACAGAGATCCAGACACAGCTTTATCTTCTCACACCAAACATCACAGAGCCAACAGTCAAACCACGTCCTGAAAGTGATCCTGCACCTGCAGAGCCCTTCACCTGAGGAAAATGTAGTTTGGGTGCAAGAGGAATGAGGAAGACAGAGTTGAGAGAAATGGTCAGTTCTGCTTCTGTTGTGCTCCTGAACACCTTATGCAATTTTCACATACATGTGGAACTTTTTTTTTTTTTTTCTTCTGTTAAGATGGATCTATGAACCAAGTCAGACCAATTGTTCTGTGGGGGCAAACATGGACAAACATGTTACCAAGAGGCCCTGAGCATCTTAGAGAGACCAGCAATATCAGTCATCAGCTGAGGAAGGCACCTGCCATTCACAAACACCAGCACCCTCTGCCTGTTCTCTGTCCTTATGTAAGATACACAGAAGTGTTTTGTGCTGGAAGAGAGACACCAGAAAAGGAGTAAACCAGTGTGAAAGGAACAAAGATCAGGTTACCAGCTTACCCCAGAAACAGTTCTTTGTGAACAGAACTGGACTATTTTGCTTTGCCAGACAGAGGAGACATACCCATGCTGTTCTCTTTCAGACACCTTCCCTGTCATCTGTCCCCACGGCCAGCATTTTTCACATGCAGCAAATTAATTTTACATTCGCAGCAGGCATCTCTTCTAGAGACCAGCCAACTTCCTGATATTTTCTGTTCAGCTTTTATATCTGCAGATCTATTTTAAATAAAAAGCTATGTGTTTTACAAAACATGAGTGCCAGTAACACAGAGGAAGAATGTGACATTTTTCTCCCCAGGATATTTTGACTGACACGTGAAAAAGTCTATAATCTTACATAGGCTCAAGCTGCTCATGTTGACATCCAAATGTTTGGTGAAAAAGAGCTTGAGTGCCTTCCATGAAAGGTGTAGTCTTCTGATTTAGTCTCTTTAGCCCAGAAAAAAAAAAAATGACCTCAAGCTCTTTCTCAAGGTATTTTATTTTATTTGCCTGTCACAAATGCAGCAGATGAATTGTGGGTGAATTGACTTTCAACTCCCTAACCAAATCTCCACACAATAACTTGTTTATTTTCATCGTGTTCCCATACTACCAGCTGAGCCTGTTCCAAAAGCCACCTCGACTTAGTGCTCAGCATGATGGAAATGCTCCCTGGCTTTACAATTACTCGATCCTTAGCTCAGTAGCCTCCTCCGAAGCTCCTCACAGGGATCCCTCAACGTCCTCCTGGAGAACCAGCCACCCCTGCAGACAGGGAGCATCTAACTGGTTTGTGGAAGTGAAAAAGCCTTCTCCATCCCACACCACCACCGTGCTGCCCCATCTCAACATCATTCAACTTGAAAATCTTCCCAGACTGCAGCACAAAGCTCCAACCAAGAGCTAGAGCAACATTATATAAATCTTTTGTGTCCTCTGGTTCTGTACTTCAGTGAAAGCACTCCGGCATCAAGACAAACAACATCCCCCAAGGGTTTTTGCCCCCAAAACACCACAGTGAAAACTCTGTGAGCTTGGAGTCACTCTTCCAGAGTTACTGTTTCATCAGAAATTGGGAGAAACAGAGCCAGAATTCACCACCGAGTACTGCAGGGCATGCAAAACCTGCGGGAAACACGGTCTCTCTGAGCAGAGACCCCTAAAATCAGCTCTGCCTCCCAACACTGTAGATGTGTTACCAATGTGAACAAGCAGCTAATCTCTCCAGGATGAGGACATGCACAGATTTCAAACCGACCCTTGCAATGTGTCAGCACTTACGTTTTTGCCTGAGCCATATCAGCACGTAAGACAGGAAATAATACGTGAAAGATAAAAAGCTTATTCTGCAGTGCAGGGAGAGGTCATCTGTCCATGCTCCAGACTAGGTTCCTCTGAACCCAAGTTTTGGGGTTGGGGAAGCTGGCAGTTCTCTGCTGCATTCGTGGACTCACAATGCTGGATGTGTATCTGTGTCAGCAGGTGTTACCTCACTTCAGAGACAACTGAAAACTTGGGGGAAACGGTGGAAGAGGGAGATTCGTTTCTGCTTCATGTGATACACACAAGTTGACTGAGGGAACTGATAGGGGGGTAGATGCACTTCTTCTAATCCTGGGTTTGGACATGGGTAAGGCAATTTTGAAAAATTGCAGAACTGCAGAGCTAGAAATTCCTACAGAGTCACAGCAGGGCTAATGCCTGAAAGGACCAGGGCCTTAGGATTAGCTCTGAGCATTTCATGGTCACTTAACTGTGGCTAACCCCAGTTTTGATTTACTTTATGGTAAGGGGAAAAAAAAAAAAAAAAAAAGGGGGGGGGNAAAAAAAAAAAAAGGTGTGGGGGAAGGACAGTTCACTGCGGAGCTGTTAAAAAGCAGGGCTAGCCTGAGGGATGAGGCTGGCAAAACCCTACTGCTTATATTTAATATTAGTACAAGCACAACTGGGCATTGCTGGACTCAACCAGCCTCAGAGCTGCAAGGGCTGGATGTTTATATGTGCTCTGAGACCTGTTTCTTGCAGAGCTCCTGGTCTGAGAAAGCAAATATTTACACACAAGTGCTCCCCTGCCTAACTCCCCGTCCCCCAGCCCAGCACTGCAGGTCTGGGCTCTGACCCAGCTGGGCACCCCCAGAGCCCCATCCCCTGCCCCAGCCAGGCCCAGGCAGGGCCCCAGAGCCAACTTGCTCCAGATCCTGGGTCTTTGTCAGCCCTCCTGGAAAACAAGAGCAAACACAACCTGCACAGGGGAGATAAACACACAGAGGTGAAGTCAACAATTTGTGTCTGTTGATACAAACCCAAGCAGACAGAACCTTCTGCCACAACACAAACAGGAGCCCTGCCCTGCCTTTTAACTTCACTTTCTACAGGAGGCTGGGCTTCTTTTCAGCTCAGAGGCATGAGGGGAAGTATGAGCTATTTAGCTGAGTGCAAAATATTAAACTCACAAAGATATTTTTCTTCTTGGCATAAGATTTCCCAGAACCCATCTTCCAGTAGATAGCAGCTTGATGGTCAGCAGTTTTGCAACTTCCCAACCATAAATGCAAGACAGGCAGAAGGCTGGCAAGCTGCTGATTGCTCTGGCTAGATGGCTTAACAGCCCCTGCCCACAGCAACGGGGAAGGGAACAAAAAATCTTGGTCCAGCAAGGTAAATTCCTTGTTTGTTCAGTTCAACTTGGTAAAGACCATGGCAGCATCTGGCTGCTTCTAAACAAAGAGGACAAAAGTCCATGAATATTTGATCAGCTGAGTTTTATCCCTCCAGACCTGGACCTCAGCAGCTCTCTAGGGTTAGGATTTCTGCATATTCACTTCAGAGTGGGACCCTCCTGGGAATGAGGGAATCCAGCAGTCACTGGAAACATTGACTCCCTGCAAATCACAAAGTAGAAAAAAGTGCAGAGGGATTGTTCTTCCCATAATTCAGAGTGGACAAAAATCTAGTAAGATAATCAGGAAGGGAACATCTAAATGCTGTCAGGACAAGAACACTTGCTTGGAAGCAAGCAGAAGATGCTTGATAACATGTTTGCAGCTATGTCACCGGTGACCTATCAGTCTCCTTACACATGAAGATGGATGTCAAGGCTGAGCCATTGTGTATTCTTGAGATACAAAGGAGAATACTTTGAAAAGTAGTCCCAGAGCACTCCAGTCATCACCATGAGATGAAGTACAATAAGACATGTGAAAAGCTGTGGCAGTTGTTTTATGTCTCATATGTGTCTTTGTGAATAGCAGCTTCAGTAATTTATGTTCCTGGTTGAAAAGCTTTTTGTAGCCTTAATACACAGAGTGGTTAACCCTTCTACGCCTCAGCTCAAGAATCTGTACGAGTCACTGAAGACAAATAGCACCATCCTTGGCTCCATCTCCAGTGTCCTTTTTTACATCTACTCACCAATATCCCTTATTTTCCAGCCATGTAGACTGGCTGCAGCCCTGAACCACAGAAGATATTCTAAAAGTCACCTGTTGATACTTCAGAATACTTCTTTTGCTACCCTCCTGCCACCTACCTCTCCCTCAATATCCTTTGTTTTGTTCCTTTGTTGCTCTGTCCTCTCCTTCCTGAGGAATGCATCTTTTCCCTTTGCTGCCTGTACATACCCTGCCATCCAATCCTGCCTGCAGACATTTTGCGAGGGATCAATTCTCTACAGATCAATTCAACACAATTTCCAGTCTTTTTGGGGAAGTACAGGTTTTTCAGAATGACCTCTACAAATCGTATCGAGATACAAAAACCCCAAGGTGCACCCAACAGCAACTCACACTTTTTAGCTGACAGGACCTCAACAGAAGCACTTGCAGTGGTTTTGTATGTGTGTGCACATGCATAAAATGCAAGAGATGATTAAGAGAACAGCAACACACAAAATAAAAACAGAGAGGATAATTCCCTGTAATAATATCAGTAGAAGAAAAATTTTTAGTGCCATATGCTGTAAAACCAACAAAAAAACCCCCTATTTTTGCCTTGTAAAGAACACTACCTTCTGCCTAATTGCCTCTCTCCACCCTCAGCCTGCACTGGCCTGTGCCCAACTCTATGGAATTGGGTCAACAAAACCCTCACAGAGAGCCAGTGCAGGGGCACGAGATGCACTGAGATCCTCCCAGGTGTTCACAAGTCAGCAGGAGAAAGTGATGCTGCCTCTGTTGCACCCTGCTGCCACCGCATGTCACTGTTAAGACAGAATTAGCAATGAATGACAGGGATTTTTAGGGAAGGTTCTGAAACTCTGGTGGAGATGGACCCCACAGTCCTCAAGAGCTGCCCCCAGTTGTACCTCAGCCAGCCCCACTCTCCTGACCCAAGTGCAGCACTGGGGCCTCACCAGCATTTGGGCCCAGGTGAAACCAGCAACATAAGAACTCTTAACACATGCTTGGAAGAGGGAAAATGGGGGGAAATAGATATGAAAAAAAGGATACCACGGGGAAGGACAAAGAGCAGTGACTAAAGATCACTTGCAAGCAGATCTAAGTTAGGTCATTACCTCTGCCAGTGTCTATCAGCAATGAAGTCCTCATGAATTTCACAGCAATACAACCACATCTATTTTAATACTAACCAAAAAACCCCATAAACCCTCAGTGTGCCCAAAATTAACATCAGTTAAATAGGGACCAGTTCTTGCCACACTTTGCTGGTGTGTTGGCAGCCCATCAGAAGCACAGCTCTCAGCAGCACTGTGACAGCACAGTCTAAAAAAGCCAATTTCAGAATCATCCCCTCTGCTCCTGCCCCTGCAGCCACAGGAGACCCTTTGCTCCAGTGCAGGTTCTGGAGCATCTCATGCTTGGCCTTGTGCGTTGGCCTCGTTTCTAGTTATGAGATCTGGGAGACTCATTTGAGATTAAACAAAGGACTAAAGATTAGGTGTTCTGTAATTTAGTACTTCCTTCGCCTGCTTTATGTTTAGCAGCTTTTGGCAGAGGAAAGGAACAGCAGCAGCCAAGATGGGCTCTCTGTGAATCCGCACAACCTAACCAGAAACAAGAGCATATACTTGACTCCAGTTAGCAAGAGAACTTCAATCCAGGATCCCTTTCCAAACACTACACTTGCATTCATTTTGCCATCAAGCCATATGGTTGTTTAACTAAACTCATGGAAAACACATTAAAAAATAAACCATAGAGCAGATCCAGATGTTTTGAAATGCTAAACTTAGTGCCTCGCGCTCTTCCCTCCTCATCCAGCTTAAAAAAATTCCTGAAAAACTCAAAAGCATTCCTGAGCTGGTTTGTCATGAGCCATTACTTCATACTAAAAAGTATACTCTAGCACAGACTTAAATAATCAATCTTTTAGCCATAAACACAATTACCAAAACACTTTGAACTTTTGGATCAACTTCATGAAAGGATAAAAATGCTTTGCTCTCTCTCCTATTTTAAATAAGACTCTTGTTTCCAATAAAAGTTGTTTTCCATACTGAAAATATACACAGAGAAGCAGGATGATATCCCTGAGTTCCAATCTCAAGATGATGCAGTAGGCAAGGAAGACTTGAAGAAAAGGAGGCAAAGGCACTTCACACGATTTTCAAGGTGTTATGCACAAAGCAAGAGAAATTGAACTCAACAGCACTGCACTGCTATAATACCCTAAAAATGGGAAGCAAACAAATTTTTGCTAGTTCTACTCAGTTCTGCAGTCAGCTGCCATTTACATGTTACTCCTTTGTCCCACTCCTACATTTTATTCCCAATGCAAAGATTTTTAACCTGATCTCATTCCCTTGAGCTGGCCAGGAACCTCTTAGATTCCTTCCCCACACCACATGTCAGAGTCTTAATTTAAACAGCTGCCAGGTCAGAATCAGTTACATCATATTTTCCCCCTTCTTTTCCAGGTATTCTTCTGATGGTTCCTAAGCTCTCTCCCAGAATATTTCCTACAGCTTTCAGGCAGTCTGCGAAACAATGGAGATCACAATCTATTTTTTATAATCCTAGATGTGGTAATTGAAGCCTTACATCCCTGAAAAGCAGTTGAGGGTTGTTCACTGGATGAATGTCAAGTGCACAAATATATCCAGCCTTGCATTCAGCTGTGAAAAGCTTTACTGGGAAGGAGATTAAGCCTAGGTCACCAAGATGAGATAACTGAGGTGATGGCCACCCTCTGTGTCCCTCAGGCCCAGTTTTCAGGTTTCTTTATGCACAAATACCAAGAATGAATGAGTCAACATGCCCAGGTGCTTTGGAGAATGCCCTTAAGGTTCTCATCACTAGCTATAAGCACTTCACTACCTCTGAAGCCTTGATCCAAAAGCTCTCCTTTACATATGGAGCACAGAATGTAAGCCACCCAAACTTCCTGAAAAATGAGGTATTTCTAGTCAATGGAAAGGTCTTTGCTTCAAAATAATCCACTGAGATTCATAAAAAGGAAGGGGGAAAATTTATTTTTCTAATAAAGCTTGCATCAAAATTGTCATTATAGTATTCCTATTATCAAACTTTGGTCGTGTCTCTGTTTCCTCTCTGAACCTCCTCTCCCTCTGTCCCCCAACCCACCTGGCAGTGCCACTTGATCCAGAGCAGTCTGTGGTCAGTGTAAATCTTACATGCATCGGTGGAGATTTCCCCAATAGGTTTTTAGTTAAAAACAAAGGATCTGGGCCTTGGAGACTTATCTTAACTACACGTTGCAGATCAGCTTTAAAATCAGCTCCAAAACATTTGGAAATTGTTACAGTCCGCTGGCTCTGTAATTATAAAAAGCTGAAATTACTTTGAAGCTTCATTTAGAGAAGACTGATGCTGCAATTACTCAACAGAGCCCTTTGCAGCCTGATTATCAATGAGGGTTGCATGTTTCTGTCCGTGCACAACCTGAGCCACAGAAGGGCAGGACACCACGAGCCTCGTACCCCCAGGCATCTCTTGTTAATGTGCTCCCCCCATAAAACAACACACTATCAACTAAGAAAATAATATATTGCCTGCTGGTTTAATTGTAATTTACAGTTTCCTTGTAAAGCAGCACATGCAAGAGGGCACTGGGAAAAGCTGGAATGTTTTACAGAAGAGGCCAGCAAATTGTGGCTCAGCTGTATGGGAGTGATTAGCACCTGCCTGTCGGTACAAAGCAGCAAAGTCCACAAACCATGAGCTCAGCTTTTGGCCAAATGCAGAGACTGAAAGGCCTTAAGTTTTCCTGGGCAATAAATCCGGTGATTACTGAGATTATATTAACTCAAATTAACTCCCAACATGTTTTTTTTTCTAGCAGCACAAACAGCCCTACTCAGATCTTGCCCAGTTGGGCACAAGGCTGAAAGGTATTGCTTCCTGTGGGCAGGAGAGATGAGTCACACAGGAAAACCTGACCCTATGACCTCTACTCACATGAGTAGACCCTAAGCCTGATAAATCTGCTCAGAAATCAAAAAGTCTCAAATTTTACAAGTGTTTGTGATGTAAAACTTCCTCCGCAAAAAAAAAAAAAAAATCTATTTTTCATTAGAAATCGCAAGTTTTCTCTCCAAAAGTTTTTTTTTAACTATATATACACACACAAAAGTCAATTCACTCTGCCAGCAGAGAACAACTTTCTAACAATTACTGACAAGCAAATAGTTTTGCCAGACACTTTAGCAAAATGAAAATACAGTTAAAAATAATTCCTATGTGAAAGCAGCAGTTTGTTTTTGAAGGGTTGGGTTGGCTCGGCTTGAGTTGTGTTTTGCTTGGTTTTTTCTTTGTTTGTTTGTTCTGTTTGTTGTTGTTGTTTTTTTCTTTACTCTGTTGGACTTATTTTAATTACAAAGCTAAATATGAGAGTAAAGATTGCAAAATGAAGGTCCTTGAGTTATTTTGTTGCTTTCAGCAAAACACACTAAAATCAAGGGGACTGTTCTTCCTCATGAGGAAGGTGCTGTGCAAGGGCCACCACAAGCCCTGCTGCACTCAGCTGACATGCAGCAAGAGTATTCACTAGGAAATCTGCTAGGTAATAATATTATTTATCCTCCAATTCATATATGCTGTAAATTAGAAAAAAATAAAAAATAAAATAGTTGCTATTGTGGTGATAGTGCTGGTTAGAAGCAGACAGGGCTGTAAAACCAGGCAGAACCATCAGTCTTCTGCCACAAATACGCACAGGCAGCAAGGAAGAGGAAAGCAACTTCCCACCCAGTCCCCTTCTTGGAGATTTGGTCCCAATTCTTTTTCCAGACATGCAGCCCTTTTTCTTCAATGGGGCTGCATGGGCATGGCAGGAAGGCCCGGAATTCTTGTCTATTGTTAATATTGACTATCTTGGAGAGAGGAAAATGTCATTGTTCTGCCTATCAGTGCCAGGGAGATGATGAGCTTGGCAGGAAAAAGAACAGCGGCAGGATAACAGACATCTCCATCTCCAACCACCTGCAAGGAGCCAGGGAACACCTGGCACCCGCCTCGGTGCTGCTCAGATGTTCTCTGCACGACTGAGCCCTTCCCAGCAGCAGCTGCTTGACTGCAGCACTCCCGGGGTGCAGCACCCAACCAGCCCCCCAAACATAAAACACCTCAGCAGGGCTGAGAGCACTCTGTGGCCCCAACACCGCTGCAAACATCCCTGAACCAACAGCCCTGAACTCCTCCAGCTCCGAGCAGGGCTCGGGCAGACAGGGCCTTGCCACGCGTCTTCAACCAGACACCACTTGGGAGAGAATAAAAGGCACTGCGTTCTCCTTGGGTAATACTGACACTTTCACTTAATTAAAAGTCTTTAATAGGCATCTCCCTCCCTCACACCTCACTGTTAGCAGACAGCTTATTCAGAGCAGGAAGATTAACAGCATTTTTGCTACTTTGATGTTACTCAGACCAAATTAAAAAGTAAATGGATCTATTTAGTCACTTCTCAAGTACAATACCTCTTGTGTTACATTACTAGTTGGTATTTTTTTCTTGTAGCCTGACACCCAAACTGGAAAGCACTTGGCTACTTGTGTGTTTACAGCATTCCGATCTTCTGCATTAGTGTAAACCTGTCTTAAAGCTTTGACTCAAAGTCATGAAGCCACAGGTATATGAGGAGGAGGAATAACGTCATTGTTATGCAAAAATACCGAGATCACTGGTTTATAGCTCTGTTTACCTCAGGGGCTTATTTCAATGCCATGTCCTGTTTGGTAACTCAACTTTGAACCAGAACTGATACAGCATCACAGCAATCATAAAGTCAGCCTGGGTATCCCTGAGGATGGAGATCCCACATCCCCTCTGGACCACCCTCATGGGGAAAAATAATTAACAAAACAACAGCAGTTCTCATATTGTAAGGTCAGCGAGGGGCTTTGACTGTTAATCTTTTATCAAAGGTGCAATCTGAAGCAGCAGTGGTGTGATTGCGTTACTGCCTGATCCCCCGAGCTCTGCTGAGCAGGGCTGCCGAGAACACACGCACAAGAGGGGAAGAGAAACCCTTTCAAGAGCATCTTTGCTTGCTGCCCATTTGGTTGCTGAGGGGTAGGTTGTTCCTCTCCCTTCCCATGGAAGCAAGCTGTTGTTTCACTCCTCCGATAAAGCTGTTGGTGTGGTAAACCCAGCACTGAGATGCAGAGTTCAGCAGTTCACCGAGGGAGCTGTGAAGCAGCCCAGAGACAACTCCTGCAGAAGTGACTGCTCAGCCCATGTCTATTAAAAACCTTCCCCAGAGCTGCTCCCTCACCACATGGGTTTTTAGGTGCTGCTTTCCTCCCCTGACAGAAGTGCAGCTCGTAAACTGGGAACTGCAGCCACTTCTGTTAACAAGCTTCTTACCGTAAACTGAGCCACACTGTTCCTCTCTGAATATTTTATCTGTTCCTAGAGTTGAGGAAAACTGGCTCCTTCCCTCTGTCACCCTATGTTGACCAGAAAAATGAAGTAACAGGGTGAAGTACCTCCTCAGCAGCAGCACAGCCACATCACCATGAACCAAACCCCCAGTTTAAGCCAAGCTTTTTAGAGGACCCAGATTTATGGGCTCAACAGGCACTCGTGTGCCCACATCCGCCCCTCTCTGCCCATCTCCATGCTCTCAGACAGGATGCCCAAATATATCAGACATCAAACCCAGGTTCAACAGCCCTCTCAACACTGCAAGTCATCACTCCCCACCCCCTGTGGTTTTCCTTATCTCTCTGCAGGGCAGATGCCACTCACCAGGGCCATGAAACCGTGCCTCTATCACATTTTCTCATCTCTATATAAAGTCACAATCCCTTCCTCCCGAAGGAAACCATGAGACAACAGTAATGCTTGAAAATGAAAAAGCCTATAAAAGGTGCAATAATTAAAATTCCATTTTAATTCCTCTGCACAGGGGAAGGAGACAAGGTCTCCAGCACGTGTTCTCCCACTGCCACAACAGTTTGTGCATTGTGTTATAAAATTTTTCAGTGCCATTTATTTTTATTTGGCCTGTGAAATACTTTGGGGAAGGCCTCCTTGTAAATGGCCCATAAAGTTTGACAGGAACTAAACCTCCTACTGTTTTTGTGACTGATATAAAAGAGAACCAACTTAGTTGGCACCCTTAATGCATGTTTTATGGGAAAAGGAAGACTGTCCCCTGTACAAGCAGTCAGTTCCCGAGCAGGCCGAGTTCAGGCCTCTGAGCATCTTTTGTGGCCTTTTACGAGTAAGGCTTTCCCTATAAAGTTCGGGCCTCACCACAAACCCACTTCCCTCTGGGCTCATCCATTAATAAGCACTTTCATTAAAATTCCACCTTTCTTAGAGAAACAGCCGAGCTAATTTAACAGGAAATTGACTTTCTCCGTCACCCGCGCATTCTGGCTGCGGTGACACCGGCCAGCGCTGCCCAGAGACATCTTGCCATTAGTATTTCTCCTTCGTGCATCAATTTGCAAAAGCCACAGAGCTCCTTGCACGGTTTGGGGGAAGAGGAAGTGGGACAGTCATGCAGAAGATGCAATTGCTTTCAGATAAACACTGGGATGAGATTGATCCCTTGCATCCTCAGCAATCACCAGCCTCAGGAAAGCACAGGAACAGCGATGAGACTCAAGGACTGGGTGCGAATAGCAGTGGGTCATGGGTCCAGTCAAACACACAGAAGATGTACAGCAGGAGGAGATCAGCTTAAGGGGGATTAAGTGCAGAACAGGGTCACACAGAGATCTGGCTCTCAGTTCATGCCACACAGTCATCATCCTCCTCCTGAGGTGTTACCACACTACCAAAAGATCAGTCCTATAGAAATAAAGAAAAACCCCAACCTCCTGAGACAGCCTACATTCCACAAAATAGATTTCATCATCACGCCAATACTTCCTGAGCAGAGTTCATTAAATACATTATATGTATCCTGTATATTGGCAAACTTAAAAGAATTAAGAACTTTTTTGGCTTTATTGTAAAAATCCATTTTATTCTCTTTTGGCTTCCAAGACAAGCTTTCAGGTGGAAGGCTGTACATAGCACCACTGTATTTAGAAATGAGAAATCAGAAACGACACTGACTCCATCTGTCCATAAAAAAAATACAGCATAAAAAATTCTATATGAATTTATTCTGCATTCTAGTGAGGTATCTCTCTGCATTTCACAAGAAAGTGTCCAGGGAAAGTGACAGGTTTATTTTTAGCCTTCCTTTAATCTTTGCAGAGTATGGCAGCAGATTGCAACCCATCATGAGTGTCCCAAACTAGGCTGAGATATGCTGCTGAAAAAGAATGGGTTTAGATTGACTGTCATACGGCAAAGATATGGAGATGTTCTTAACAACCAGCCCCACTCCAGCTATAAGAAATTTGATCATATGCATTTCATTCTCAGTGTCACATATAAGTGGGAGATACATTTGTCACTGGATAATACATTCAGAATTAACAAGAAGAACTTGTCAGGTTTTGGCTGCAACCACTGAAGCTAAAGCCTAGAGCGAAATAAACTGTCAGATCAGAGCTTTGTTAAAAGGATTAAACCCATTCTTAAGGGTGGAGCTGTGGAAAAGCTTTTAAGCTTTATACTTACACCTGAAAGGTTTTAAACCAGGTCTCTAAAAAAGACTGACACAAACCAAATATTTTAAAAAAACAACAGCTAGTCTGACCTCGGAAGCAGGACCATCTCCAGGATCAGCTGTGTTGTGAGCCACGCACTGAGCAAACACTGCCGAGAAGCCCTGCATCCGTCAGGCCGTCACTAATTATTGGCCACATTTTTTGGCATCTGCTCAAGTTGCTGTAGAATCAGTAACTGTTTTGTGGGTTAGTCTCATTACAGACCTACTACAGTAATTGATTTGCACAGTGGCCATGTGGTAACTCATAAAACTTTTCACAGGAGTCCCAATTCTGCAAATATTTCCTCCTGCACTTGCAGGGAACAAAGCACCCTCTGGAAGCCAGCGAGTTCAGCCACACTCCCGGCCGGCACAGAAGCATTGGGAGGGTCAGACCATTGCAGTGCAGCATTTATGTGACTGGAAAAAACTATTTTCTTACATTCAATTAGTTGCAAAATTGCACCACATGATACCCGTGCAAATGAAGTAGGTGTTACCATCCCACTGCCTCAGCAGCTGGGGAGGCAGAGCTGTGACTCAGAGGTGCAGGGAGTTGCTCAAGGTCACACAGTAGCTCAGTCATAAGTAGCACCCAGGTGCCCTGCTCTGAGCTTCCTCACACTGCTTCTGCAGTATTTGGGGAGCATAACTTCAGCTGCAAACAGGTTTTGACCCCACTCAGTGTTTGGCCTGTCCTGCATCTGCTTCATTTACCCCACTCTGAACCATGGTGCCCAGTGGTTTGTCAGCCTCCTCTTGGTCCTCAGCTGGTCGAGCCAGGCACAGGGATCTCCTCACCAGCACTGGGGCAAGGAAACACACAGGAAAGGCACAGGGTGAGATGCAGAAAGCAGCATGGCAACACAAACAGGGCAACACACAGCTCTGCAGCAGGGAGGCTGATGACACCAAAGCAGCTCATGCACATGGGGAGCTGCTGCTGGCACTGTCGGGCTCCCCTACACGGGTCCAAAGAAAGTGCATCAAAAGAGGCATCGGGAAGTGAACGAACTGAGGTGGAATCTGCAAGACAAAACACCTTCCTGCAGCTCTGGCAAAAATATCTCCCACCAAGGAGTTCACAACTCCAGTTGTCAGATGAAAGGCTCCACTATTACACATAACCTGTAGGCAAAATCTGCCCAGCACTCGAGTAATATCTGAAATTTTTGCACCCATAATCAGCCATTGACCAAGGCCAGCCTGGATGAGACCAGCTTCCAGCAGCTGGTCTAGTGGAAGGTGTCCCTGCCCATAGCAAGGCAATTGGAACTCTGTGATCTTTAAGGTCCCTTCCAACGCAAATCATCCTGTGATCAATAAGATACGAAGTTGGATCCTTCAAATGCCTTACAAAGCCCAGGCACTCAGGTAGCTGAGGGTGACCTTTTCCTAATCTGTTTGGTCTCAAGGCAAGGTTATTGGGCTCTGCAGCTCTGGGAGCTTGTGGGAGTTGAACTTGACAAGGCTGGACCCCAAGAAAGAAGGGGACATCAGCTGCAAACCCTCTGGCTTTGCAGAGTCTACAATCCAAGGACAAAGAGCTGGAATGAGTCTGCATCGTGCAAGTCAGATGGTTTGCCAAAAGTGCCATAAAATAAATGCTGATAAGATTAAACTTTACAGATTCTGAGAGACATCAGGTAGACCATTGACACTGTAATGGGATCATGAGAGCTGAAGTCTAATTTCATTATGAAATTGGTACAGTTATCTAGGAATGTGAGCAAGTCTCTTACATTCTCTTTGTGTCTCTGCCACACGGTAGGATATGTCTCTATCGACTTCATCTGTGCAGGTTATCAAGTCATCAGAGCACAGCCTGTTGCTCAGCAGTGCAACCCCCACCACAGCTGCAAACCCACAGCCGATAGCCTTCGACAGCCAGCTCATATTTAATGCTGGCCTCCGGGTGGTGTGGACATTACTAAATCATTTCAAGGAATATGTTAAGGAATTTTAAAGCAAGGAATTCTTGTTTCATGTTTGAAGCCAGTTTTGGCTCAAAAAGGCTCATTTGCCCCACCTGGGAGGAAAAGCATCACAGCTTTTTTAGTGATCAAACCAAGCTCTGCAACCTCCCAACACCTTTAAACCACTGTGTACCTCAACTGTGCAGCACCACTCCCTGTGTGAAACTCTGCTCTTACCCCTCCTGCTTTTTACACCAGCCTGCTTTTGGGCTGGGTTGTTTCATTGGTTTTTTTTTTTTTAATATTTGAACTCAATTGTGGTAAGCATTTTACACTCACTGAAATACCAATATACCCCTGGCCACCATTCCTGCCAGGTAATTAGGTTTGTTGCTTTCAAAAAAAAAAAAAAAAAAAAAAAAAAAAAAAAAAAAAAA
>VZTJ01004860.1:1810111-1916518 GCA_013397795.1 Orthonyx spaldingii | reverse complement strand
TCCAACATGGAAATAGGTTTTTTGTTTTCAAAAAAAAAAAAAAAAAAAGAAAAAAAGAAAGCAAATAAAATAAAAAAGTGTAATTATGGTTTAGAGAGCACTGGTCTCAATTCTTCTGTTCTCAAAAGTCCTCTAGGGAGACAAAGAATGAGCGCTACTTATTGATTTCATCCTCCTAACACTCACACACAAGACTTGCTGGAAAACAGGATCCCTAGCTAGAAATCACCGCTGTCCTCAGCTCCCCCAGGGAAACAGGGAGAGGGACACACAACTGAAGGCACTTGAGTTGAAAAGGGAAAAAAATAGAGAAGGGAAAAAGAAAAAAAAAAAAAAAAAAAAAGAGGGCAACAGTTTCAGCTTTCATTATAAGCACTGTTATATCAACAATGGCTGGGGAACAAAGGAAGCCATTTCCACTAGTTCCTGCTTCAATTAGTTATTTGAACTAGTGAAGATTGTGCCACTTTATCTCCCCCTTGTAACATAATCATTGTATTTTACATCTCATGAGAAAAAAGGCCTGCCAGAGGACGTTATCTGGCTCTGGGTCATACATCACAGGAGATAACATCGTTATTCATGTCAAAAGGGATGATCAAGGTCTTCCTGTTTTATCAGCGATTAGCCAGGAAAGAAAAGCTGCTGCTGCTGCTGGCCGAGAGCCAGGCACTGTGCAAATCACAGGAACGGCCCTTCCGAACCATTACAATCCCGGCTGGAGGGAAGGCGCTGAGCAGCAGCGGGAGATCTCCGCGCAGAGAGGGTCTGATCCTGCTCCCACCTACGGCACCGGTGCTCTGCACCCGCCACCAGCCCCCTCTCTGGAGCGAGGCCGAGGGAAGCTGGCAGCCAAGCCAGGCTTTTAGCAACTTAGGGTAGTCTGGGAGGCACCCAAGTCCCTTGGGATGGAGCCAGAGTGTCCTCTCACCCCCACATGCCCTCACCTTGGCTGTTGCCATCTGCGCCTGCCTCCATCTGCTGTTTGTACCATTCCTGCTCATCCTGCTCTGCGGTAAAGCTGGGGCACAGCTCAGCCTCTGGCTCTGCCACTCGCTGAATTATTCCACTTCCCAAGCACTTTCCCTTGAGCTCAGGGCTCTTTGCTCCTGAATACTTCGCATATTCCCATTTTAAGCATCTCGAGCAGTTTACCTGCTGTCTGAGAGCAACAGCAAAACCTGCACACCTTATCTCAGCTACAAGCCCAAAGGGAGTGAGAATTCAGTGCCTTGTGCCTCCAACACTAACAATAAGAAGAAAACCGCTGCCATTTGAAAAATACACCGTGTTGAACTACAGAGGTAAATTCCATGGTGGCTTCCTGGAGCGACTGAGCTTTATGTGCCTGATGCAGGGTTCATTGAACCAAGAAAGTGTTTCCACTCACTTGCTGAGCTCCAGCACTGTATCCTTTGGAAGTAACACAGCATCCTGGAAATACAGTGCTCCAAATCACCAGGCAAGACTCATCTGAGCAGGGCTTTACTGCTTTCTCCCACCCAGCTGGCAATAGAGAAGTCCATTCACTGTCAGTACTGTCATGAATCAAAGTATGTAGAAGATCCTGTGCATGAGCTGGGTAGTTCTTTTAAGAGCAAACCTGTACAAGTTCTCAATATTGCTAAAATGTTAAAAAAAAAAAAAAAAATCATTGATGTGATGAACAAGCACAGAAGCCTGGAAGTGATACACAAGCTCCTGCTGTGGGGAAAGAAAAAAGCCCTTTGCATGCTTGGGATAGATGCACTTCAGAGGTTTTAAAAATCTTCCCAGATTATCTATCATAGGCCAGAGATGAGGAAAGACAGACAGGAATTGCTACTTCAAAACACTCCAATAGTTATTCCAACAAGTCACCCCAGCTCAGAGCCCAACATGCAATTGTGCTGTTGCAGCAGCCAGCCTGAAACTGGAAGAGTGTTAATAGCAAAAATAAAGTGTGAACCAAAAGCTATTAAACCTTGCCGTACGTTAAAAATAATAACAAAAGAAACCTGACACCAAGTGCCATTTCCCTTCTAAAGGAGATAAAAATGACTCAGCAACTGTGAGTCAGGACAGGAAACTTGTCCCAGAGCCAGCGATTGTAGCTCCAGTGGAAATGGGCACAAGGGCTCTGAATCGCTGTCTCTGGCACGTTCATCATCGCCAGCGCTGCCAAACACAACGCGTGACCTGTCTGCAGGGCTGCCGAGCACCAGCTCACCACAGAGAGCCTCAGAGAGTCAGATGTTCCTCCAGATGAGTTATGAAAAGGAAACATAACTGCTCAAACAGACCACAAAAATAAGCCCGGTTAAGCCAACGCAGCTGGGGCGCTCTCAGGTCACACAGTTAAACAGAAAAACCAGCAAGACCGGGGCACAGGTTTTTCCAGATGGGGCTGTACTGGAAGGCTGGGAGCAGAACTTTCCTGTGGGCAGAACTTTCCTCCTGCCCCCCCACAATGCTGAGGTGATGATGTACAGCAACTGTACCCCCAAGGGTGAGCTGAGCCTCGTCATCCTTTTGAGTCTGGGCACAAAAGAACTTGGACTATGGGATTTCTTGGCTGAGACAGCTGAGTCATCCCAGCTCTTACAGCAGAGCCATGGCTTGGGATTGCCACACAAAATCATCAAAGCAGAGCTGGAAGCAGTACCCTGGCACCCACTAGAGTTTAAGGTACTCCAGGGCCCCAAAACACCATGAGCAGCAGGTCCTTGCTGCCTCTGCATCTTGGGAATGCCCTTTACTGCCTTGCCATGCCCAGGACCAGGGGGAATCTCCACTGCAGCTTGGCTCAAACTCAGCTGATGTCCCAGCTGCTCATGAGGCAAGTCATGGGAAGCTGAGCTGTGCAGAGGGAAGTCACCTCCACTGTCACCATCAAGCGTAAGTCAAGCTGACAATTGGGCTTCCACCCACAGACATCCTGGGCAAAAATATTCAGCCCTCATGATCTCCAGTTACTAGAAATCATGGGATCCAAACTGGGAAAGGCTGGTAAATAAATCCATGAGCAGTTAGCAAATCCTGCACTGCTCTTGTGGAGCAAGAGCCAGGAGATCACTATCTGGAGAGAAGAATTCATAAAGTTGTACTACAGAGATCATATAAGCCCTGCAACCGTTAATAAAGCAATTGTAATTACAGAGGATTATTATTTTTTAAATCAAACATTTCAAGAACCAGGTATATAAAAACATAGTTGCACAAGCTGCCAAACTGGAATCAAGCAAAATATGTACTCTCCCAGTAATTAACATTTATTAGGGGTAATTTGCATGTGATCCCTCATCAGATCTAGAAATGCCAACCCTGAACAACTGCCCAGTTTGTCCTTTGGGCATACTAGCCCTGCTCATCTCCTGTCAAACCTTATAGACCTCAAAAGACCAGCAGAAAGAGCTGGTACTTGCTGCCACAGGAGAATCCTTATCGAGCATGTCGCAAACTCCTCACAAAGCACAGCAGCACAAGCTACAAAGCAAACCCCATATCTGCGCTCTATTAATTAACTGATACATCTTGAGTGTATTCTAATCTCTTCCTTTTCAAAGGTGGTCCAGACCATCCCCCTGGTAGAGTCCTCCCAGGAAGCAAAGCCTCCCTTGCAGGATTTTCCCACCACCCCTGGAGCAGCTTTCCCACAGCCTCAGCGCTGCACATCCCATCAGGAGCACTCCGCCCCCGGAGCTCCAGCCCTGCAGAGGGGCCCCACAGCCCCCGGTTAACGGGACCAGCGTGGCTGCTGGGGGATCTCCAGGAGCTGAGCCAGGAGCACTGCCCTGGATGCAACCTGGCAGGGCCAGCCCGAGTGCAGAGCAGCCCTGCTCCGAGCTGGGAGGGTCTGTCACAGATAACTGCTTCTACACCCACCCCAGGAAAGCTTTCTGGGGTTGAGTAATGGATATTAAAATACCAGGAAGATGAAATCCAGCTGCAAGTGTTTCTCGTGGAAGCACTGTGCACTCCAGAAACTGTATATACTGCTCCAAGCCAAAAGTGTTATTTTGCATGGGCTGTACCACATGGATATTTTTATTACTACACTTCATAAAATATTTCTGAAGTTTCCTGGAAGATACTGTTTCACATGCCACCAACAAACACAAAGCTTGCTCCAAGCAACTCCTGACACATATGCAGAGGAGAAGAAAAACCAATAATCACCTAGAGCTTTTTCATAAACCATCTCTCTCATGCACCGCAGAGATAAGAGCCATGACTTGTGATGGATGGGGCCATCACTGGAGTCCCACTCATGCAGAGCTTTCCCTGAAAACCACACACCCACTCCATCAGGGGTTTTCTTGGATCTCACCAGCAGTGTAGGACAGCTTCCCACACAAGCTTCCAGATGCACCCTGCCAGCACAGTCCCCTCCTCTGGTACCACATCTGGTCACTCTGTGACTGTTGCAGCCCAAGGGGAACCAGAAGGGAGTTTTTGGGTGGAAGCAGCAAACCCCAGCGTGCTGGTCAAAGTCCTCACCAGCAAACCTGCCCCGCGATGTTTCACTTCTAGTCCTGCAACAGTCGGACCTCAACAGCTCAGAGGAGAGCCCTGACCTCTGAGCACCCCCACAGTTATTTCAGCCCAATCTGCTGCCCAGACATTGCCCACCAACGTGGGTTCATAGCCTGGCTCTGCTCCACAGCACCTCCAGCAAATGGTGTTTGTGTCCCACCTCCACACCTGGAGCACCACGGACAGCATCAGCAGTGACAGGGTTACCCAGCAGCTTCAGCTGGGAGCAAAGGAAACACACTTTTAAAAATTTTTTTACAAAAGCACAATAGTATTTAAATAAATGCAGAGTGATAGCTCTTCTCAGAAGTGCTGCTATTAGGCAGCAGCTTGAAAAAAAAAGTCTGATAAAAAAAAGCATTTTAAGTGGTGCTTGTTTATTCACTGATTCCTTAGGTGTTTATCAGCTTGGTGTGGGTTAGAAAGGCGTAACAGCACACAGAAAAATTACTTTTAAATCTCATACTCTGACAAAATAATAGCTGGATAATAATGCAATGACTTTTAAAGCCCTCTTAACAAGGGATATTAATGAAGATATTCCCTGACTTCTAAATTACTGATATTGATTATATCTGTGTAATGAGGATGGATAGGATTTCAATTTGAGAGTTAACGCAATAGCTGAAATAATTGATTGGAGATGAAAACACTTCCACAACTCAGTTACTTTTGTTTCTTTAGAAATGTTGCCTTGAAATATATTAACAGATTACTGAGATCTTAAAAGAGAACATCCCAAATTCCTCCTGCATGTTTCAGTGAAGTGGATATTTCCTCAATGATTTCTCTGTAAATTTATTACAAGTGTCACACACAGAAGAATGTGGATTAAATATCTAAGTCTGAGAAACTGTTAATTTTGTGAAATTTAATTGAAATTTTTATCCCTGAAAAACAGAGGGGCTCCAGGCAGGATCTAGCTATAAAGAAAAATAAAATCTATGATTCCTCTATTTCCTTAGGAGCCAGAGAAGACTAGAAGCAAGCAGTGCTAAAAGAAACAATAATCATAACCACAGACATGAAAAGTTTCTTTAGTCCATTATTAAATGATCAAATAATTTGAATCCTTATAACATCATGCAACAAATTATAAGGAATACAAGGTCATTGTCCCGTTGCTACTGGATAGTGGTGCCAGAGTAGTTCATAACTCCCTTAGGGATCCAAATGCAGATACTGGAAAAGGCTTATCTTTGCAAGTGTACAAATGGGGAAAAACAACAACAACAAAAAGTGTTTCTCCACACCTTTGAAATAGAAGCACAGATTTATCAAGCCCTTCTTCCAAGAATGCATTTGCCAGAGAGCCATAATGCCCTGAGATTAATAATTATGGATAAAAGTTATGGAGGATGACACGAAGCACTAAGTCCTAGAGTTATTCACTGCTCCTGCCTCAATCGCCGTGCTTTTTCCTTTGCTCTACTTTTACTCTCCTGGTGTTCACACACAAAATAAAAAAGACAAAGTACTTAGCTTCACACTTCCTATTTAACCAAGTTCTCCATAACTAAGAACTTGAAAATAGTAAGCTCTACACCTTTCCATTCAGCACTAACCAGTTTGGGATTTACAGATTTTTATTTTTTTTTAAAGTAACCCCAAAAGCTCTGCCAATATTTAGGGGAGGAGGGGATTTGTCCTGGAAGGGAGGTGTTTAAGATAAGAGTGAAGATTTGTGCAGCTTTTTTTGCTCAAGATTTTGCATACACAATCAGTAGTCAGGGGTTAGTTTATTGACAAAGTTTGTGGCAGATCAGACAAGGTGTTTGGGAGATATGGGACTTTGAAAAATGAGGTGCAATTCAGCCTTTGAAATATTCCTCGAACAATTTATTGTGAAGCCATATCTCAAAACCTACTTGGCCTAGAAACTTCAGGTTTGTTTTATTCAAGAGTCCTTGGCTAGATTAAGTGCACAGAAATACTTCAGATAAGGTCAAAGTCTTATTTACTATATGCTGCCCCACAGCTGGGTTTTTTTGGGTTTTTTTCCCCTTTCTTTAAGCCATCAAACATTCCTTCAGCCTGGAAAAAGACTGCAAGACAGGCTCTGCCAGGATTTTGGCAGGGATTAGTTGCTGTGTGGGGATGTGGACACGGAAACACCGTCACTGCTCAATTAGTTCGACTTCCAGAAGATTAATTCTTGCTCCCCAGCTAGTCCCTGGGATCCTCACACTCTCGCTGGAGCCACACAGACACCAATACAGAGCAATTCTGTAAACTGCATGAGCAAAATCACTCCTGTTCATAGCCAGCAGACATCAGCCCAAGCAGCAGCCCCCCCCACACCAGCAGCACAGGGGCTCCCCAGGACCAGGGCAGGAGATTTCCAGACAAATCTCACACCATTTTAAGGGAAAGAAAAGGAGAAGCCTTGGATGCAACATTTGTTAGCAAGGCTTTCTACATCACTCAGCTTCTCAACTCCAGCTCCATGCTGAGCATCCCAGATCTACCCAGCACAAAGCCTGCTGGAGTGAGTGCTTAGAGAGCCTCACTAACTCAGACAAGCTGGTACCTTCAGGCTGTAGGTAAGGGACTTTATCAGGATAAACAGAGAGCCCAGGCTCAGATTTGTGATGGTACAGCAGGGTGGGTTTCACCCAGAGCACGAGAGGAAGCTGAGAGTAGAGGGTCTAGAGTTTCATTTTATTCCAGCTAGTATTTAGAAGAACAAAAATACAAAGCCTGCAACTGCTGAAAGAATAACTTCATCCCAGGTTTATGGATGTTAGCTTGTTAAAGTATTTTGTAACAGGAGAGAACTCAGAAGTTCTAGAAAGGTTCCTCATGGCATAACATCTTCCCTTAGCATCTAACATTGAGACAGACACATTATCTCAGCTCACCTCTCTGATATCAGTGCTGGTTTCTGACAAAAGGCACTCAAGCTCTTGGAGTCAGAGCAGCAGATGGAGGGGACAACTATCAGCAGCTCCTTGGTGCCTCAGAGGACATCACCCAGCTTCCCCAGCCACTGCTTTGACTGAAAACCAGGGGATGAGGCACCTCACCCCCAGGGAAAGAACCAGAACCTCCTCCCTGACCCTCTTTATCAGCCCCTGCTTTATCACTCCCCTCAGGAGTCCCCTGCCTGCCTCACCTGCCCTTCATCTGTGCCTGCCTGGGCCAGCATTGGCTGTAAATTGCCATCCATGGCAGATGGATTCAATTGCTTTTGACCTTACAATTTCAATAATCAGGTAGGCTTTTCACCTGTCACCTACCTTGACAAGCAGCTGATGTTGCAGATGGGAAAATAAAACCAGCAAGGAGGAGGGAAAGAGAGTGGAAGGGGTGAGAAATGACAAGCTTTCCCTATCTTGCCCCAGGTGAGTGTTGCAAATTGGCAGCAGCGGTGAGGGAGTCACCCAGGATTGCTGTGCAGTGATTTGAGTATTAACAAGCATCCTTCATTGTCTTAATCCATAATGTATAATTAACCCCTTGGAGCCAATGAGTCTGGGAGTGCTCTTGTAAGGGCTGGTGTAAAAGGCAGCATGGCACGCTGCACTGGGAATTCCTGACAGCCCACCATCAAAGGTTTAATCATATGCAATTTATGCCTTCGCAGTTTATTGCATATTGGGGCTTGCTGGAACCTCTCCTGTTATCGTGCACCAACATGCAACAACTCCGTGTAGTCTCCAGTCGAGAGCATTGTCTCACAAGTGCCCTTTCCACACAGGAAAAAGAAGCCAACCAGCAACAAGGCATTTTTAAAGAGTCTAGACTGGAAATTGAATAGGAGGAGGTGGAGGCTGAGAATGGAAGATATGAATGTAGCTCCTTTAATACAGGAGATCCCACGTACGTAACTCGCTTTAACTCCTGTGGCTGTTGTGGAGCACAGAGAGGGACACCTGAACAGAGAGGTTTTACTTCTCTGGGCTATAAAATGCTTCCATTACATATGTATATATCACTTTTCCCAGATGCAATTTCTTAACACCAAATATATGCGTTGTGGCAGCAGATAACAACAGAGGAACATTTACTAAAACACAAACTCTACAAACAGCAGGCTGTCCAAAGGAAACTGCTGAGACTCGGTTTTTGTATGGACAGTGTCAGCTCCAAGGGACTCTCTGCTCCAAGCCAGAAGAGAAAAAGCAGATTTTCTCCTGGCTCCAATGCTGGTTCTGCACAGGTCCATCCCCATGCACAAGACTGATGAATTGAGCCTGGGGAAAGTCATGATATCAGCCCAAATTTCTTTGTATTTGAAGAAACATCAGATTCCAGCCATCTGGGGACATCTCTCTCTGGATCTTTTTTTGCACTAGTGCTAGTGATGTTCTTTTAAAAGACCAAAAAAAAATCCAGAGAACCCAGGAGCCAAGATTCTCACAAAATCAGTGAAGTCAAGAAGTTGGGATTTAAATATTGCAGAAAAACTCACAAAGCTCTCAGTCTGGCTAGCAGTGAACTGGGGGAAACTGAAATATCTTTAGTTCCAAATCCAGAAGTTAATCACCTAAAGTACTTTCTTGGTTCCAAAGAGTCTGCTGAGACACCTGCACCCAAGAGAGCCACCTGATCCACAGAGAGCAGGCAGATGACAGGGAGGAAAAATGCAGTATTATGTTACAGATGAGGAACAAGACAATTAAGTGACTTTATATCACAGGCAATATATATTTAAGTGGCTTTAAATCACAGGCAATATATAACAGAAATGAGGGATGAATTTAGACCTCAATAACTGTCATGCAAGATTATTGGCACAAAACTGGCACACGGTGCCAGAGAGAAGCACAGAAGAGTCACCCAGAAGTCACAGTGTTAGAAATGATGGACGGCTCCCAGATAACAAATGCAAATAGACCTTCATTGCAAAATGGAGCAGGATGTTTTTCACATTATCACCTTTCAAAGGCAAGGTCTCAGTGCAGACAGGGATGCTTCCAAACAGAGAGGATTTACTTGTTCCGCAGTAAACACTGAGTGGGGAGTTTGCTTTTGCTGTAGCAATGCCACTGGAGGAATGTGATCCTCACCCAGGTCTGGGAGTGACACAGGAGCTCCTCCAGTAACAAGAGACACCAGGGTCACATGGCAGAACATCTGTGGTGTCTTCCTGAGGGGTGACTCAGCTCTTCTGCTTTGCAGAGGCAAAAAAGAAGACATTTCAGATTACACCTTTTAAGGTTAATATGTGGAGAAACCATGGATACACCATGGCCTGCTTCCTGTCACGTGCTGTCCTGGGCAGGTGAGGGGAATGCTCCTCTCTGGGTGCCCTTCAGTGTGGGTTGGACAACTGCCCATCAGGAAAGGTCTGAGTATAAAATGCCTCCTGTTTCAGAAAAGGGAGACAGGCCAATGACCTCTCCAGGCTTCGTCTAACCTCACTCAGCAAAGGGACTTTACACAAAGATGAGATAACAAGTCCATCCCAACCACTGCAAAAGACAACACTGGAGAAGGCAGTGACTTCTGAGATTGGCATGGGGAATGTGACAAGAGATTGCCATGGGGAGCTGGGAATGAGCCCTGATGGTGCTTCACTTGGGATGGATGCTTTCTTCTTGAAGTCTGTTCTTATCTAAAAAAGAAAAAAAAAAAAAAAAGTCATAGCTGGGCTAAACATGAGCATCCCAAAGGTGAAGCTTTGCAGAGTACTTCTCAAATTCTGTCTTATCCTATCTGCAGGGCTGGCATGACTGCCCCGGTGTGGGTGCACTGAAGGGCTCGTCCCTCAGACAAACCCTGTGGAGAGAGATCTGCTGTGCTCTGCAACCCCACTGGAATTTTTGGCAGACAGAGTAAAGGTGTTTTGAAATTATGGACAGCCATCAGTAGTACTGAATGCCTGCATTAAAAAAAAAACAAACAAAAAAACCAAAAAAGCCAAAAAAACCCCAAGTTGCAAAGAATCCAGCCAAACAGGCATATTGCTCCATTCCCACTCAGAATCCATCTCCCACATCCCTCCCATAGGAGTGTGTATCTTTAAATCTTGTATCACCACCTCCTTTCCTCCTGCAGTGCCGGGCTGAGGATGTCTGTGCCGTGCCAGCAGGGCATTTCCCCGGTGGGAGGGGATGAATTATGTATTCATGGCTGCACAATGCAAACTCTCATGGCAGAGGAAGCAGAGGTCACAGGGAATCATTTGCTGCCGCTAACCCTGCACTAGGCTCTCACTCTGGAAGGTGGGGTTCCAGCTCATATCCTCACTTCCCACCCCAACACGCCCTCCCGGCTGGATTTACATCAAAAGCAGCCGCAAGAGGCTGAACCGCTGGAGGTAATCAGGGAGCAGTGGGCTGCTGGGAGGGCTGGGATGCCACTGAGCTGCTCCTTGGACGTGGTCTGGAGGGGTTTGTGGGGACCAGCCCAGTGCTTTATCCACTGCAAGGTGGATTCCAGCTCGTCCCTGTCCTAGATGTAGTTAATTGCCTCTGAGTAGAAACAACTCCACCAAGACAGAGAAAGACAACATCTATAAGCTAAAAGCCCTTATTCTGATTTTTGCAGACTTCTCATACGTCCTTTCCCCCCACTTTGAACAGCTACTGTCACATCAAAGTTCATAACATCAAAGTTCATAACAGAGCTCTCCACCCAGGAGCTAATCACGTTTCTTACGACCAGGAAGCCATTTGGGCTCTAACTTCTCCCTTCTGGGATCCATGTTAACAAACCACTCTTCCCAGGTCATTCCTCGTGTATCCAAGCCATCTCCCTGTACTTTGAGAGAGGCCATGATTAATAACGAGGTGCTAAGAGGAAATCAGTCATTAAATTGGGAACATTCAAAAAACCCATATCCAGTTTAGGATAAGCAGAACTGTTGTAAACTCGACTGCTTGGGCTTCCATTGCCAGACACACACACCCAGAAATCAAACATTCCTCTGCATTTCAGAGGAGGGATTGTGACAGAGCAAAAGCAGGTCTGTGGGTGTGTTTCCCTATCTCCCCTTAAGCCTATTCTCTTGGCATTATTAAGAGATCACTGCACATTATTAAGATACCTCTTAATTAGCATTAACTACATTACACTCTGATTTTTTCATAGGCAAACCAGATCTCTTTGCAACTGCACAATGTCAATAAATACTCTGTCAGATGAACCCCAACCTCACATATGTGCAGCTTAGAAAGCAGTGTAGCTTAAATTTGAAGTGTGCATCATGCAGAAGAAGATCTGATACAGGGACTGTGCTTTGCCATCATCTTCTGGCTGCTCCCTGAATGTGAGTGCAATGTGCAGACCTTCAGCTGAGCTGAGCACCTCCTAGAAAAGGGTATGGAAGCTATTAAAGTTTAAAATGCAATCATGTGCATGGAGGAGAGGTCATTCCTTCATACTGCTTTGAGTTCAAGGAAAAAAGAAAACAGGAAAGTATCTCAGCTCATTAGAAGAGGTCAGTGGAAAAGGACTAGAAAATGGGAGAGATGGGGGACAGATCCCAAAATAACTTAGACTGCAGTGCCCACATGATGCCCAGAACGAGGAGCAGGGCAGCTTGGTCAGGACACTGCCACCCCTGGCACATTCCTTACCCTCTCCTGGCCTCAGCTTACCCAGAGGAGCCAGGCCAAAGCAGGGCAGGGTTACACAGGTGTGCACGGGTTTTCTTCACAGCCATTCGAATTTCAAAGTGAAAAATGTCAGGTGAGATGCCACTCACATGCAAATAACTATCCACCAGACAGGGCTGACCTCTGTCCTTCCCCGGGCTGAGCTGCCAGCGCAGGGCAGGGATGCACAGGGACAGCGTGGGGACACCTCTCCCACCTCCCCATCCTGGCCTGGTGGGAGGAAAGATGAAAATGTGAGACAGACAGAGCTCACCCCTGGGGAACATCATGTGTCCCTCCCCACAGGCGATGACAGGCAGGGGGGTGGAAGAATGGAATCAGACTCCCAGCTGTTCCATGGGGGAGCAGGTCAGAAGAGGCAGCCTGCTGTATTAATAAACCCAGGACAAATGGTGCCAGAGGTGAGGAATACCTCACCCATGCCCCATCGCTCCCTTCCTCACCCTCCACCTCCACAAAACTTCTCCACAAAGATAGGGGTGTTGTTTTTTAACAGCAAAACTCCACAAAAATGGGGGGAAATGGTGAACTGTGTCTCTCCAGCAGCATAAAGACCTACATATATTTTTCATAAAATAATTCATTCTTAACCCAGATCTCTGTCAAGCTCCAGTATTGGTTGAGACCTGTGGAAGCAATAATTTATAAATTACTAACAGTAGCAAACAAGCAGCTTTTTCAGCATCTGCTGTTGCTTGTGACAAAAAAATATATGCAAAGCCCTGGGAATCACAAAGTGTCAACTCAAGAAACATGCCAGGATGAGTTTCCTCATCCATCAGAGTGACCAGCACGTCTAACCACAGCTCAGAGCAGCAGAAAACAAATGCTTCCAACAAGCTGCTCTGTATTTGCTCCGGTGACTAACAGCTCGGGGGAAAAAAATTTGCAAGCAATTTATGAGTGGAAAAAAAAGGTAACACTTGAATATTATTCATTACAAATTATTCATGCTCTTTTTCATGCAAGTAGTCTGCCCATTCATCAAAATTTTTGCTCCATCCAGGGCTGGGAAACAAGCTGTTACTCATTTTTATTTTCTTGTATTGCACTCAAGGTATAATATATGAAGGAAATCATATTCTGCTGGTGCACAGGCAAAGGACAGAATTACAGAGTGGAAAACTGCAGGCAGCAGAGCCACAGGGCTGCAGGCAGCAGTCCTGGGGAAGGGACAGCACCATTAGGGGCAAATCCACACTGTTGCCAACGCAGTGGGGAAAAGCCAGGTTTTGGAGTGCACCCCTTCTTCCAGCACTGCCTCTGGAGCCGGGTTAGTGGAAAACCTGCAGCAGCAGCAGCAGAATTTGCCATCACCCACTGCCCCACACCAACAGAGTGGCCCAGACACCCAGGAGCCTCCTTGCACCCCTTGAGGGCTGAGGGCACAGCTCTGCCCTGGCCATCAGCACTCCCTGGGGACAGAAACGGTGATGGGATGTGTATCTTTGCTGTTTCGGCGCTGGACTTCTCTGGGACTACCATGCCCGCCCTCGGTAGCTCCCTTAGCCCGGGAGCTCCAGTCCTGGGCGGACGGTGGCAGCTGTTTGCTGGTAAAAACAGATGGACCACTTGCCTTTTTAATCAGCGTTCTTTATTCCCTCACAGAGGGAAAAGGAAGGTGCATAGAACAAGCTGCGAGATGGTAAACCTGGCAAAACGGCCCCGACTGCCTCTCATGCCTTCGGTCAGGGGAGGGCAAGGCAAGAGCCGAGCCAATGGACAAATGATTGACCAGTGACATCTGGCCAGTCCTGGGTGAACAGGGGAAGGACAGGTACAAAGCAGCACTATGGATGGTCAGCCCCCTGGGACGAATTCATCCCGGTGGTCTGCCCAGTGCTACAGGGATGGGCAGAGGGCACAGTGTCTGCCCTGGCCATCAGCACTCCCTGGGGACAGCGGCAGTGATGGGATGGGCAGGAGGGAGGAGGCAGGAGGCAGCCACATGCACCTGCACAGGGATTGAGTCATTGCTCGTGGCAGGTACCAGACGGGCCCTCGCATGCATAATTATTCAATCTGCATTGGTGATAATTGCCTGGGCGAATCCGGCACGCAGGCGGGTGTTATCCTGGGCTTGTTAGACTGCTGATATAAAGGGGAAAAAAAAAAAAAAAGAGGGGAAAAAAAAAAAAGTCAGACTTGCTTATGCATTCCTGTTTTGTTGTTTTTCCATCTCATTGATTAAAACGTGAGAGTGAATTTAGCCTTAATGAATGTCAAGGGCTCTCTTGTTGGAAGGAGAACTCGTTCAGGCGGTGCTCTGCAAACCTTGGGCACGGGGCTGTGCCAAGGCAGAGCGCCCCGACTTGCTGAGCTCCCAGCCCCACCGGAGCAGGGCACAGGGGATGGGAATGCTGCCTCCCCTCCATCCCGTGTGCTTGGGCTGCTCATCGAGGGGGGAAGCAGCAGGAAAAGCCAAGCCAGGCTGGCGTGGAGGTGCCAGAAATGCCATGACCATCACTCTGCTCCTGGAGCAGCGACCCGGCCCAGCCAGAGGCAGCAGCTCCTGCTCTGCCCTTGCAGAGTGAAATGTTTACCTAGAGCCCTGCCTTTCTGCAGCAGCTGGAAAGTAGGCTGAAATACAGGAAACATGACATCATTTGCCTTCTCCCAGCACAAGATAGATTAGCTCCTTTGTAAGGGGAAGCAGCAGTGAGAAACACACACCCCCAGCAGTAAATTCCACTATTACAGAGACACATTTATTGGGAGATAACAAAAGAAAGCTGCTTCTGCAGTGACTTTTTGGACAGAAAAGAGAAGACATCTATTTTATTCTTTTGAAGTAGATGCTGTGTAGGAAATGGCTAGCTTTTTACAGCTGGCTGTGTTTTCAGCTACAGCTTTCTCCAAACCTGCTCCTGAAGCTATGTGCTATATGAGTCACTCCATCAAATAAAGAGCAATAATAAGTTATTGTGAGCACCAGGCTTTTAGATTTCTCAGTCTTCTCATCTGAAGAATAAAAATTACCCCCTTCCTGACTTCTTAACTTTGTTGGCCTAACTTTAAAGCTGTGGCTGAAAACCAAGCAAAACTACCAAGTATGCTACTGTAGTGCAACTGGTTTCAGGTAGTTCAAAGTCAGCATTCCTGGGTTCATTTCCCAGTTCTACCATGGCCTTTTCTTTTTCTTTTTTTTTTTTTTTTTTTTTTATTAAACCTTCATCATGTCATTTGATGAGTTTCTCCTCTGAAAACAAGCCTGTCCTGAAGGACACCAGGAGGTGCAGAAATTCATGCAAGCAAATTGCTTTAAACCATTCTTCCCTTGTATAGAAAGCCAAATAAATAATGAAATTAGTCGCTGCTTCCTGAAGAAATTAAAATTTAAGGTAAATGTAACCCCCCCATGGCCCTCACATCCAGCAATTTTTCAGAACAGACTGCAAAGCTGGTCAGGCCAGGGGCTTTGACAGATCAGGTTGGTGCTTCTGGTCAGCCTGGGTTAGTTAGTTCTGGGAATATTTCACAGATTTTCTGCATTTAGGCTCTTGCCGCACTGGTTTCTGCATTTTTCTCTTTCTTGTACCAAAATCCCCCTGACATCACCCAGCTCCACCCCTGCAGCTCGGCTCCCCGGTGGCTGGGATGGCTGGGGACAGGCTGATGTGTCCCTCCAGGGACTCTGCGGGGAGGACAGGCAGTTTTGGCACTGCTTTGGGTGCGGGGCAGCCTTGTTTGTCTGCAGCAGCTGATGCAGCTCCAAGCCTTGTACTTCACACCCAAACAGAGAAAGGAAACCACCTCTGTGTGCCTCAGCACACACTGCTAATTCCCACAGAGCTGGGGAACCTGCCAGGAAGGAGTTTTTTTCAAGAGGGCAGATCCTGGCGAGGTCTGATTTCTAGCTGGGAAATGCATTATGCATCTGGTACCTTGGGGAATGCACGGAGAAGGCTGAGAGAGGCTGGCAGTGGGTAGCTATTAAATATATTGCAGCTATTATTACTGTTGAGAAGGCAGGCACCAGAATATCGTTGAGGGGGGCTGAAGAGAAGAAATGCAAGCAAAGTACAGGCATCACATAGGAAATTAAACCATCTTCAGAAAGCAACTCAGGGAAATGCAAAAGGCTAGCAAAAACTAGCTGGAACAGGCAGTTTTTCAGCAAATGTTTCCACATTGACCCCTCCACCTGCTCCTCAGGCAGCATCAGAGCCCCATTTTGCACTACAGTGGAATGGTTAAACCCAGCAGAAACGCAGCAAAAGTAAAGGTTATGTGCTCAGTGTGAGATTCCGCAGCCGAAAGAGCTCATTGACTCCAGGGGTGCCTGGGTCAGGGATTCGCTTGTACAGGTGTGGTTGGAGCTGTTCTGGGCAGGATGTTGGCTTGTTCTCAGTGGTTCTGCTTGTGCAGCCGGGTGCTTTGGGAATACCTGGCACCACAGCACCCTGTGAACACTGGTTCTCAGAGGTCAAAGCTGCCGTGTCCCCGAGGACTCTGCAGCCTGGAGGTGGTCTGGGGGCAGGAGCAGGCAAACTGCAGAGCTCTCATTCATTTCCTGGCTTTGGCAGCAATACTTCCTTAGAAATAAGAATTAAGGCTATTCTTGCCATTTTAGAATTAAAGACTCCACCCAACGCCCAGTGAGGAGGAAAGGGAGATTCCCAGTGAGCCTGAGACTCAGCCCACAGTGCATGGTGCTCTCCTGATTTATTGGAGACTGAAGCTCACACTCCCATGGGATCCCCAGCAAAGAACAAATGAAATTAAGGCTGCTGCCTTTGGAAATCAGATTTCAGGACAATTAACTGCTGCAAAAAGCTTGCTGTTCACATCACAGTCCCTAAAACTGCAAAATTCTGCCTTTTATTCCTCAGAGATGCTGTGATAGTGCATGTTTCTGTTAATACAAATAACTCCACCCATAAATGCCCCTCTAGCTTTCACCCCTCAGCTTTTTCTGTTAGTGTCCTCGATCTGATACTGCTCCAAGAACAGCATATACCAGGGAAGCATCCTTATTATTCCTGCTTGTAAAGATTGTCATAGGAAAGTAGATACCACACGATCTAAATGCTGTACTGATGGAAGTAAATCACTAAATTCTCACTTAAAATGTGATGGCATTCAGGGCTCATGTCAAAACCTGGATCTCTCTGTGCATGGGGCAATGCAGACTTCCAGCAGATAACCCCTACACAAAAGGCAGAAGGAATTGGAATAAAGGTGTGTTGAAAGCGCCCCTTTTATTCCATTTTGTTGAAAGAAGAAGAACTTTAGACATGTTCCCACTCCTTTCTTCTAAGGAAATCAATGGGACTATTGTCACCGTTTTCAAAAGAAGCAAGATCAGGCCTTTCACTGAACACACCAAAACAGAAAGGAATACACTTTCCCTTCCCTGGAATACTGCTGCTGTTTGGCCAGCCTGGCTGCCCTGCAAAGACAGGTAATGCTGTGCCAGCTGCAGCACGCTGGGACACGACAAAAGCCAATTACACTGAGAAAATTCAGTGTATGGGATTTTCCAGCAGCCAGGCTCAGCTCAGATGGTCATATCTGGCAGAGCTGAGGATAAACATTTGCCACCCACATCCCTCTTGCACTCCTAGGGACAAGCAGGTATTTGGAGGCTAAATTCTTCCCATGCTTTTCTCTGTCAGAACTCTACTTCCTAGGGAATTCCAAAACAAAGTTGCTTTTATTCCAAGCTAGCCTGAAAGTTTCCCAGAGGAAATGTCATTTATGCTGAAGCACGTGCCAGGCTGCAGCGTGGCCCAGCCCTCAGCAGTGGAAATCCAGAGCTTCCTTGGCTGGAGCAGAGCACAGGGCACCAGTCCTGTCACACACTGGCAATCCTTTACCTGCAACCTGCTGGTGATTGCATGGGCTTTTGATGAATGAACCACTGACTCTGCCAGGTGCTTCCACAGGACAGTTCTGTGTCCTTCTGCTGGAGCCCCTCAGGGAGGGTCACACTCCCCATCCTGCTGTGGAGAAAGGCCAAATCCCAAAGTGCTCCAGACACAGCTCCCAGCACGCAGGAGATGGAGCAGCTCTCCATCTCTGACCTGCAAATACTCCTGTCCCGAGGGGTGTGGGGTGAGCAGGTGCTGAGGCCGTTCCCCAAGGCTGGGTAGGTTTCTACAGCCAGAGGCTTCCCCTGGGAGCCCTCACACAGCTCCCTCCACCCCCCATGACAACATTCATGTGCATTCAGTCACCGAGGTGTTCTGAAAGCTGGTGGTGAAGGGCTGCTCCACGGAACAGCTCCATTCAGTGCTAATGGCCCAGGAGAGCACAGCTCAAACCAGCCCTGCATGGATGCCAGCCCTGTCCCGACCTCCCTGCAGCTCCCCAGTGCCCCCACCAGCAGCTTTCCCAGCACACCCCTTCCTCAGCATCCCAGTGTGCTCAGCAACACAAATTAAACATTTTTTTTTCATCAGGCTGGGCTGGGCCTGGGCTCCATTTGTGGGCAGGCCAGGGCTTGTGAAGGCAGCACCTCCCTGCCTGCAGGGTACCTGGTGCTGCCCGTGGCTTGTTAAACCACGCGGGGATTTCAGCTTCCCTCCAGCTTCCTTTGAAAAACCCAGCCCCAAGGTTTCTCTTTCCCTAACTCGCGTAAAGGGAAGTTTGGGAGAGGAACTGAGGCAGTCAGATTTACCTCCCCAGGGGTTTAAGGCTCTCCCTAGTCCGTACAGCATCCTTCTCTCTACAGCACGGGGAGGAGTGATGTTCCACGTGGGCAAGTGATATTCCCCCTTTATCTTTTAATTTCCAGCCCTGCAAACAAGTACATCTGCCAGGCTGCATGTAAACAGAGTAATGGGTTCTCTGGCCAGCAGGAAGGTATGACTCATTAATTGCTTTAGGCACAGTATAGAAATCCATCAGCATCTGCTATGCCCAATCTCCTTGTAGGAAAGACATATTTGGACTGCATTTTTCAAGAGAAGCTTCTGTGTGCTCTGCCACTGTTTGCTATGCAAATTTTGGTGTTAATTGCACCAAAATGAGAAACATATTACTTAAATCAGTGCACTCCTCAGATGGGCATCAGTGCGTGTGTGATATTCTGCCAGATGTTATTTTATTACTGCAGTTTAATACCTAACCATCTGCTTCCTTCTTATTTTGTCATGGTTTGTATTCTCCCTGGGACCTCTTTTCTGTTGCACTGGCTTTTATCATCTGCATTATGTATTAGTGTGGCCAGGGCTAAAGGCTGGCAGTATCCAGAGCACAGGATCTGAGCAGAGAAGCAAATGAGCAGCAGATCATTAAAGGAAGAGAATGGAACTGATACTCCAGTTGGATCAAAGAACAAAGTTGATAACAAAAAGATAAAATCAGAGTTGAATGCTTGGGGATTAGCTATAGTGATCCCAACTGAGAGAGAGCATGCTATGCTCTGGCAAGCACCTTGCAACTTGCACCACCTTGTAGCTTAAAAAATGTCCATAATATTTTAAAGCCTAGGAGGGATGGACTGGAAAAAAATTTATTTTATGCACTTATTTGAAATTGCCTTTTTTTGCTCTTTTCTCTTTCCGGACTACTCAGTGCTGCAAAAGCCCAAACACAGACAAAAAGAAGAGACAGGAGCAGGGATTTTAGCTCCATTTCCCCATTGATGGCACCATGTTACCAGTTTGAGCCCAGGCACCTCGAGGGCACTGGGATGCAGCACAGCAGCTGCACAGCTGCTCACACTGTGGTTGCATGAGGGCAAGTGAGAACAGAAGGCAGTGGAAAATGGAAGAGAAATTATGAAGGCGAACATTTCCATATTTCAGGAGGACAGTACTGCTAACAACAACCAGGAGAAGGAAGAGCCCCACAGAACATGGGTGTTCTCAGAGGGTTGCCCAAACACAACGAACAACAATTGGAATTACAGGATGTTTGCCTTGGACATACACATTCCTACCTGAACTGCTTCAATCCCATGTCATAAACTAAGTTCTTCGATGTTAGAAAAGCAAGTAAAAACACCATCTCATAACCCCCTGCAGAGGTCTTTATCTAACCTCAGTTTTGTCAGTGGTTCACTGCTCATGGTGTTGGCTCTGAATATTTCCCTGATATAGTTCAGGATTGCACCATGTATGTCCAGGGAAGGGAAGATGTTGAGCATTTATAGCTACAGGGGCATAAAAATGAGACCACCACTCAGATAGAAAATATCATTATTTCTCTTTCATTTTTTAAGACAACTAAAGAATGTTTTTAATTTTTCTCATAATTTACATGGGGATGTTTTTAAAGGTTTAATGGACCACCAAAATCCAGGAGCCCACCTTTCCTTTCAGGTTCAGTTGAGGTCTTTGAGGCATTTTAACATTCCAGCTCCAGAGAGGGAATGGGATGGTTCAGCTAATTCATTTTGCAAACACATAGAGCAATATTTTCAATAATTCTATGTAGTTTGCAATTTTATTGTCTAGTTAGAGATAATGGATAAAAACAACCTGACCTTTTTGTAAGTAAAATTCTACTGGCCAAACACAAAATTAACCAGCACTTCAGAGCCTTGAAGCATCATACAAATACTAAGAATTGGTAATTTTCCAGTACACTAGAGAGCAATGAGTGCAGCATTTATGGGAAGCACTGGGAGCACAAGGTATAAATCTCAGTGGTTTGGGGACTGGATTATACCAGGACCGTGTCCTTGCCATGCCATCCCAGTTTGCCCAGTGGTGCTGTAAGTGTTGTGAACATTGCCCTGTAAGGCCATAAAACAAAACCAGTTGTGTAACAGTGACCCATTTCTAGCTCCCTTTTCAGTTAAGAACAAAATTAACTTTCAATTGATTAGGAATTAAAAGCATGGCAGGGAATATAACCCAAATGCACTGCTCAACGGGCAACAGACCTGAGCACCAGAAGCTCCTGCCTCCAACCTTTAAAGCTATTAACCCTGGCATGAATTTTTATTTAGTGTTAATTAGGGGACTGGCAGCAAAAATCAATTAATTAATTACATCTCAGATCCACTGGAAAGCATAATAGAAATCAAAGAGAGCGAGGTTGTTCTGCTTCCATGGAGGAAAGGCTGCTGCACAGCTCTGGGTGATGGCACTCCCTGTTTCCTTAACTGTAAAGAAATAAGTGTTATGATCTGAACCAGATCATTTCCCCCAGCTGGAAACGCCAAACTCTTCCTTGACTTGGCCCACCTGTCAGGAGAGTATGTTCCCCTGGTTCCTGCTTTCAGTTTTGCCTCTGGAGCTCTCTAATCCTGGGGATTTCTTGCACCAGTCCTGCAAAGCTCCCCCTCCTCCTGCCTGATTACAGAGCACATTCCACACCCTGCCCACAGGTTCAGGTTACGGGACCTGTGGAGAAGGTCCAGAAGGTCCCCAAGGGAGATGTTTCTGCAGGACTCAGAAGGAGCCACCAGCACATCACCATCTCCCCTGCCACGTCCCTGACAAGAACACACATATTTGGCTATTTCATCTATTTCAGCAAAATTACCCACGAGGTCTGGGTTTGCTTGGGTTTTGAATGCCCAAGGTACAATTAGCTAACTAACGTGGCTGGCAGTGATTAGCGGGTGCTAATTACAATAGGATTCCTGTCAAATTACAAGGTGCATAAGTACAGCCTGACAAACTAGTTCAATTTTTAGGGAAGAGAGGGTGAGTGGAGGGGCTGGCGGTGCTGGCAGGCATCTCCAACGTTAACACACCACCATGTTTCAGGCAGCCAGCTTCCAGAGAGGGATTTTTGTCTGGGCAGGACAATGACATTTGTCCCTTATGGTTTCATGAAATGAAAACCAAGAGGTGAGCCAGCGTGTGTGTTTGTGGTGGGCATCAAGAGCCACCCAGAGCACAGAACTCCTGCTGTGACGGCTTTAGCGCCATTGAAAACCTTGAATTTCGTTACAGGGACGTTTGAGAGCAGCTGGTTAACAAGGTGTTGCATGTCCTAGTTCGAAGGGTTCTGATGGAGTTAATGAGGAGGTAGCACTGCCCTGGCTGTGTTCCTGCCAGCCCAGGAAGGTGCTGGTGCCAGGGCCCTTTGCATCAGGAGAACGAGGCAGAGGGAAGCGGCTCCAGCAGCCTCCGCCGACGGCCCCGTTGCTCAGCCCATTTATCAGTGCCACCACAGAGAATAAATATTTATAAATGGTGTGTCAGCTCTAATGTGATAAATTATCTCCAGTCATCACAGAGATGGTTCAAGATGTGTTAAGCCGGTTTTAAACATTTGGCTAAGAAAATGTCTGAGAGTGGAGCTGAAGGAGGAGAAACAAGAAGTCCCCACATGTGCCAAAAAGAGAAGGACAAAACATTTACCTGTTTGACTTTGCACCACACTCCTGGCCCTGGGTTTGTGAAGTGCAAGTAACCTGTCGAAGTACATTAAAACTCTCTTGACTTACCCCAGTTTATTGTAAATATTACAGCAAATCCATTGTAAACAGCAGCAAGAGGCTTTTGGGAAACCATTAATCAAAATAAACTGCTCTGGAAAATGCCTCTGCTCAGCTTGTTTAACTAGTGCTGCAGTTCCATACTGCATAGCTGATTTCAAAACATACAATTTATTGCCTTGGATGTCTTTGCTCAGAGCTAGATCTAAATTCCTCTGGGTACTTTAACATACAGTTAATCAAAGCACAATGCCACCCCTATCATATTTACAATCTGGCAGGCAATTAGTCAATAATAAATAAAATGCATTGGAAAGACAAATGATATTACTGTGTATGTATCAATGGGCTTATAGGCTCAAAAGATTTATCAGTACCACCGGAGAGAATAAATATTTATAAATGGATGTGTCACTCAGAAAGTGATAAACTATCTCCAGTCATCACATGAAGAATGCATATTTTCAAGTTGACATAGTTTATTATCTACCTAATCATTTTTCAAAAGGTGTTTTTCAACTTTATTAGCCGTACTTAACAACTGGAGGAACTTATTATCATCATCACTGAATTGAGGTTGTGCAGCAAAGCCCCACTCAGGATTTCCACTGCAGGTTGTACAGAGGGAAGAATAAATTCTGTTTCTGCTCTGGCCCCAGACTACTGAAAGTCCTGGAAAGCCATAACCTTCCCCCAAATAAAAATTTCAACATTCACAATGTTTAAATTTCAAATACCATTGACATACAGATACTGGAAACCCATTGGGACTCAAACATTTTGATTAGTTCTACCACAGCTCCCTGCTGGGAGGGAGCAGGATTTGAAATATCAGGACAAAAAAAGTATTTTCCCTACAATTCTTTTCTCTCTATTTTCTCCCAAAAATAGGAGCCCTGTTTATACCCAGTGCTGACAATTTAAATGAGTGACTTACAGTGTCCAAACTAAGAATTTTAAAACCCACCGGGTTTTTTTGTATAAATATTTAAATAAGAGTACTTTTTAGGAAAGTAGCTTGTGTTAGCAAAAGTGTGAATGAAGTTGTATTTGCATAAAATTTAAGCCAATATAACTGCATCCACACACAGAAATGTTCACAGCAATCACACAGAAAACAAGTAATTCTTTTCTGCTTACATCCTCACCAACAGATCATTAGCTAATGATTAACTCAGCCATATTTATTTATAGAACTTTGATTTTCTTCTTATCTTATTATATTTTATTTTATTGACTGAAAAGCTGAAGCGGTTACATTCTGACTTATCAACACAACTGTTTTAGGACCATTAATAACCCAATAATGAAGCTTTTCTTCAGAACTAAAAATACCAGGAGCTTGGTTCTTGCATGAATCCAGCCAGACACCACATGCTGCGAGGACAGATGTTTGGATGGCTGCTGCACCTCTGGGTTTCCCTGCCCCGGGGGATGGAGCTATACTTGGCTTGCACATGGAAGCCTGTGAGTAAGCAAAGGAAACTGGATATTCTCCACATTTGCAAATCCACCATGCCAGTTAGACCTGATAAAATTTTAAATGCTCCCTTGAATGAAGTTTTTTAAATGCTGCTGTTGTTATCCCACTCATTTTACATCGGAGTTTGGCAGCGGATGCCATTAGCGAACATTCAGTGTCAACAGTGTCATGATGTTGCTCTTAGAGATGTGTCAAGTACCGTAGCGTGATCTTGTTGCATTTAAAATTAACCACAGCAGTGAGACTGTGCCAATTTCTTGCATTAGATCCAGAATGAAGCCAGCAAACGTGTCAGGTGCACAGAGCGTGTTTCAAGAATAAACAAGCAACAAAGGAAACTCCTTTCTTCTGCTGCTTTTTTCTTTCCAGCACACCTTGTCACACAAATTAATTGTTAGGGAAAAGCCTTTCTTCTGCTCTGCTGTGCTGAGCAGCCTGCCTGTGCATGGGGAAAGGAGAGATGGTGGCCAGCCAAGGGCCCCAGAGCCCAGGGAATCCTGTAAGGCAGCCACTTGTAACCTGGGTTTAACTTGCCTCTCATTCATTATTCTTCAGAGAATCTTTGGAGACAAGACAGGAATTTAGATAAACCACACAGATCTAGTCCCCCAGGATAAGAAAAAAACCCCTGTATTTTAGAAGTGTGGTGCCCAGGCCATGTTAGTTAGCAGATCTCAGACTAAATGTGCTTTTTTTTTCCTGGCATAGTCACAGAGTTTTCCTCTGCAAGTCATTTCTCTGTCTAAATCTTCAGTTTCTTGGAAACCACATGACTGATGGTCGTGACTGCTCGAGCTTGAGATAATCTATTGCACTTTAGCTGCAGAGTTGCCCACTCAGCGTTATACACGGCTCTGGTTTGCACCACTTGTTTTACGAGGTATAATACCAGCTTTATATCCTTTGCTGAAACGCTGACAATTTTTTTTCCTCTATGATTCAGACTGGGGGAAAGAAATGCATTTGTTGAAATGAGAAATTCTCACGTTAAACCACTTTAGCCTTGCTTATTCACATGAGAAGATTATGGGTAGAATCCCTGTGGCATGAGTGCAGAACCAGAGTTGTGGCAGAGACCTGACATGTCAAACACCAAGATCAGTTTGCCCAGGGTCACCTGGGGCTGGCAGCAGGACCTGTATGTGACCCAGGGACTTTGGCAAGTCCAGTCATCTTAAAAGCTTTTGAATAAAACCAACTCTGTTCCTGTTTCGTAACAGAGTGATGGAGACCATGCCTTCCTAATCCTGCTTCTTGCACAACTGGGGTGTCGTTACAGCATCCACTGGAAAAGCTGCTGGAGCCAGGGCACCTCAGTCCTAGGGCCCGGCTCAAAGCCCTGCCCAGCTCCTGCAGTGCCTGTCTGAGTGCAAGGGAGAGCTCACTCCGAGGTAAACGCTGCTGCTTTCGTCCTGAGCACAGGGCCAGGCTCCCCACACCGGTGGCAGTGGGGCAGGGGGCTCCCAGGGCCAGGCCAGCCACATTCCTCCTGTGTGAGCAATCCCAGCCTTGTTTTCTCTGGCTGGGATGAGGCTCAGTTGCTGTCTGACCCGATGGAGATGTTTCCTAGGGATGAGAATTTTTTCGAGAGCTTGCAATAAAGCAAACTGCTGGAGGCAAAATAACAAAACTGGGAGTATGAGCTCTTCCAGTGGGTCAGCTGAAGCTAATGCTTTGAAAATAGCAATCTTTCATCCAACTGCATCTCACCAAAACATTTCCAAGATAGATATCAAGCGACCTGCAACAAATCACCCAGTAACTTATGTTAGAGCTGAAATTCCACGAAAATCTGAGCACAGGGAATAGTGGCTGAGCTCATACACGAGAGAGTAGACTTATGCTGTGAAAGGTTATTCTGGTCTTCAGTGACAGGGGGGAAATGATCTTTCAAGTTAGAGATTTCTCAGCTGAGGGTGGCTGTTGACTAAGCCAATACCAGGGCTCAGAAGGACATTTGAAGGAGCTGACTCCTTACAGCAGTGTGCCATGCAAGTGGCATTTTATTTCTAGCAGTTGAGCAAAATTGCAAACAGCTGGTGGATTTCTGGAACATTTTAAAACCTTTCTTTCAAGGTATGTTATTGCTTCCTTAAAAATAAATACACATGCCACACATTCCCCCTTTTGCAGATAAAGTGAGCGTGTATCCCAAGCACTATTTATTACCTGTGCTACAAAATCCCTGTGCCACAGTGCTGGGACTCAATTTTAATTCTTTTTTTTTCCCCTGAAGCCTGGCAGTCCCCATATACCAGGTGAACGAGTGCATTCACATATAATAAAGGAGGAGAGGGTGATCCCAGCACAGTTGTGTGATCATTGTGCTCTCCCTCCTGGGGCACAGCCCCTCAGCAGAGCATCCCAATTCAGCAGGGAACCAAGAGGGGGTTTCTAAAAGGTGACTGGGAAAACCTGATTGCTTTATGCACGAGGGGTTTGTTTCAAGCGCTGCAGTGAGGACTCCCCAGTGGCCCCAGAAGCTAAGGATAGATTGCAAAAACTGCATTCTTGCACGTGGAGGGATGAACTGATGACTGCTCTGCTCAATTCCCTATAGCAAAGGTCAGGAATAGAAAGGCAAAAATTAAAATCTCAGCTCACAAATTGTCTCCCTGTGTGAATATTTTGCCGCCAGTTAACACCTACTGCTGCCTGCCCCCAAATCCTTCCTGTCCCTCCCTTCATCTGTCATTGCTGAGAACACAAACATCCTCTCCACCACTCAAGGTCATCTCCATCCTCCAAGCCAGGCCCCATTCTGCTCACCCTCCCCTAGGTCTGCACTGGCACCGGGCAGCTTCCTTTGCCTGTAACACTTTCCCTGCAGTAGGAACCAGATGGAGACAAGCACAGACAAGGTGAGGCGACCCTCCAAGGCGAAGGGCACGGAGTCAACAGCACACAGCTGCTGGGAGCGCTGAGAGCAGCGGGGGACGCGGCGCTGCACTCTGTGCATCCTAACACAGGCTCTAATTGAATTCATTATGAGAACCACATCCCCACATCATCAACACCATACGGTATTCTGCAGCTGTGGTCGTAACTCAGCTTCATCAAAAACCTGCAGTGGCGAGGAATGAGCGATGGCAACGGTGTGTCACTTCCTCAAAGACTCTTGTGCAGGGTATGGATAACAGGCAAGTGCAGGAAAAGTCACGAGGAAAGTTGGGGGCTTTGATTTTCTTAATTTTAACGGCGGTTTTGACATATCAGAAACAGAGACTCTTTTGAATATGGACACATTTTAAAGAAAAAATTAGCAAATAACACTGAAAGTGCAAGGTCAGTGCTATGGATGTACCTACGGGCTGTGTTACACCAGTGACAGCTCCCAGTCTGAGCAGTTCCAGGATTTGTTGTTGCCACAGGGCCATACCACACTCACACGCTCTTGTCTTCCCTCTTCTCCATCCTTTCCTCTACTCTCAGAAAACAATATGCAGCATGAGAGACATGTTGGGAACAAGGAGTGGGTCCTGACAGTCCATGTGCTTTAGCAGCTGTTACCTTGGGATAATGAGGTCAATCCTTTACAAAGTGAACTTCATAAAATCACTGTTCTGTCTGGAGTGACATGTAAGGACGTCAGAGCAGACCTCCTACAGGTTTGGCACAACATGTGACACATTTCCATAGATTTCAGTTAACGTAGGCCTCACTGAGTTCTCCTGTATCCATGAGCCCAGGCAAGGACATTCCAGGGGATTTGGGGGGCTCTTCCCCCACTCAGAGGGATAAGAATATGAGAGGCAGGTAGGTGGATGTTACAGGACCCTTTAGAGGGCAATGACAACAGTTTCCCTTTTCCATCATGCAGCAACTAAACACTGGTATTAACTTGGCCATGAATATCTGGTATTTCCCCTCTTTCCTGGGGTATCAGTGTCTGGAGACCTCCCCTGCACATTGCACACACTTATCTACCTAAAATAACTCCTGCTTGATCCACACCATTTAAAAAGCCTTACAGGCTGTGGCCAGGAGTCCTTTCTCTCTTTGTCCTACGATAAAACTTTGTTCAGCAAGCCAAAGGACAAAACCCCTGGACTTTCAGCTTGGCTGATCATCCCTCTTTCTTCTCCCTGTCTCAGAAGTGCAGTTGCTTCCAGCAGCTCTGCTGCCTTGCCTTAGGCGAGGATTTCTTTAGGAGGAAACCGCAGTTCCCTTAAATTGAGAGGGGGCAGAACTGAAAAAATTTGGAGGTTTGGCAGGGCTTAGATCTGAAGATTTAGTATGAGTCTGTCTAAAGACTGAGAAAAGGAAATTTCACAGAATGGGTGTTAAAAAAAGAAAAAATCTGTAATCAGTCTAATTTGATAACCAATTTGTCTCAGCCACGCTCTCACCCTTGCTTTTGAAACGAATGTTGTTTGGAGACAAATGTCAGCAAGCCAGGCTGGAGTGTGAAATCCATCACAAACACAGCCACCAGATGTGTTGGCTTTATGAACTTCGGATTTCCTGAACCTCTTGGTCAAAAAGCATCTGTCTCTATTACTCGAGATCAGGAGTGGTGAATTCAGCAGTTAACAATCAAGTTGAAGTTGTTCATTGAGAAGTTTCTTATTTCTTGAGAAGTTTCATCAGATGAGGTTATTCATTGTGGAATACATGCTCCATTCAAGCAGTTTGAAACTTTCCACCAATTATTTGCTTCTCAGACTCACTACCTGGATGCAAAATACTCTAATGTGCCTATCATTTCCAGGTGTAAATGTTCAGTAATGAACCCAAACTTGTCTTTTGTTAAAGTCTCACATCTGAGCTTATGAAACTTGTTAATCTAGAAACACACACTTCTAATGCAAATGGTAAAATTATCCATTTGAGGCAAATCCTAGATCCCTAAGCCACACATGCATTGGGAAAGGCTTGATTTATATAGTTGTAAAACTCTTGCAGGAAGCATACAGTCTTTGATTCACAAAGAAAGCTGTAAAGAGGAAGCTGCTTCATTTGCAAATTCAGTGTTCAAGATCGAGGGTGACATTCTTGTCTTCTGACTTCCCTGCAAAATCATTTTAACATCATCACACCAAGCTAGACTGAGTGTGCACCCGTATTTATATAGAACTTGCTGGTATTTCTGTCATACCAAGGTTTAAATTCAGCATTTTAGCTCATGCCACCTTTTGCTCGCACAGCACACATGGGAGATGTCTTTTCCTGGGGGCTCACAGCCCCAGACAAAAATACTCTGGGGTGAACATCTCCCACAAAAAAGCACTGGAAAAGCTGCCCCAAATCCAAGCTCAGTACCAGGTTTGCAAACTTCATCTCCCCAGTAATATTTGTTACAAGCACACATTTACACAGAGCTGGCTGGATCCATATAGGACAGGAGTTGTAAGTTTTACACACTTGGCTCTCAAATTTCTCTGCTGGGGTTAATACAAAACAGATGAGTTGCTCATTCGTCCTCCTTAGTTTAGTTCCTTACGTCTGGTACTGAGGGACATACGAGGCATCCCTTTCACATCCCCACATTTTGGGGCTGGATGCATTTTCCCAGTGGAGCACATGCTCAGGGCGGAACTTGCTCGGCAGCACAACCATCACTGAAGGAGCCACAGGCTGGGCACTGCCACAGGTGCCACCACAGTGCCCCAGCACAACCCTGGCCTTCCCATTTTTCTCTTACCTCCTTTCTGCTCCTGATGACCATTCCTGCTCCAAAAGGCAAGAAAAGCACAGGGGATGCTACTCCTTTTGCTGTTTATCTGAGAGCCCAGCACAAAGGCAGTTCAGAAGCAACCTCGGTGTAAATTGATGATCGGGCAATAAAGCTGTCTTTAGATAAGTAGAACAGTTTGCATACGCCTTTGTGCGTGCACCTGCCTGTTCAGCGAGTCATCACTCATTTCACAGCTCATTTCGCTGACTGTGGTCTACAGGTTTTATCTCTTTAATTGGGCAAACAATACACACCTTGTCTCTGCACATAAAGTCCAGTGCTAACGTGCATGTCTCCTACAAGTTGGTGGTTTGACTTTTTTTTTTTTTTTTTTAAACAGCTCTAAGCAACGCCGTGCATTTAAGGTGGAGTGTTCTTTTTGTGACGCTTCCCTGTCTGCAATGCAAATATACTCAAATTTCTGCAAGGATTTTGATTCTGGCTGAGGCCAGTCTTCGAGAGCCCACACCAGTGTCTATTGAAGCCCAGGGATAGAGTCCCTTTGATGTCAAATGGCTTTGGGATGGATCCAAAAGACAAGAAATGAGAGTCCCCTCCCTCCCTAGCAAGGAGTCTAAAGCAGTATGACGTAGTAGTAGAAATTTATCGCTTACCCTGCTTCAGGGGGTTTCTCTAGGAAGTGATTGAATTTTTAGACACACAAGCAGACACAGGTTTTAGCATCTCCACCGAGGCCAGCAGAGTTAATGTAGTTACAGCCTTGGCCTGAGGAGAAGTTAGCGCAAAGAGCAGCTGAAACTGCCTTGAGCAGCTGAAACTGCGTCCAGCAGAGTGTCCTCCCTCCTTCTTCTACACCTTTCACTGCTGCCAGCGCTTCCAGCACCATCCTGCAGGCTGGGACCGCAGGGCACGGGCACAGGCCCCGTGCATCCCGTGGGGGATGCTGGTGGCTGCACCATCGCCTGCCAGCGGGCTCTGCACGACACAGCTCTGACCTGGGGTGCTGCCTGAGCTAGCAGGAACCGCGACAAACACGACAGAGCCGGACGAGGCTCTCCGGGAGAGGATGAGCACCCATCCCTGCGGCAGTTTGAGCAGCGAGGCCGGAGAGAACCACTCCAAAAAAACACACACCCACACACGCTTTGCAGCATGATTAGTTTTTGGCGAAGACACACTGAATGTAGGGGGGGAAAGTGCTGTCTTTGTTCGAGGATGCAAATGAGCATCTTTTTTAGAAGCTGAGAAAGAGCCCCGACTAACCAAAATTGCGCATTGACTGAAATAAGCCAGGCTGCCTTTCAGATGTAGACTTCAGACAGAAAATGAAACATATCAAAGTGTCTGATTTGACGTGGCTTGCAGCTGCAAGGCAAAGCGACTGTCCCATTTTTTCCCCCGAGGCAAACACTCAAGATTTTCTTGATCTTATCTTTGTCTTTCTATAAGTCTTTGAAAACCATCTGTAGAGATTCATAAAGGGTATTTGTGTTTTAAGTAAACTGCAGAAGTGATCTATACCGAACAGATGGAAACAAATCAAAAAGCTTAACGGGATGCAGAAAAACAGCAACACTTAGAAAAATACTAGATATGAATGAGTAGGCAGGTTGTCTCCCATTTGTATTACATTTGGTGTGGCATCTCTTTCCTGGAGATCTCTCTGCAGCCCGCACAGTGAGCTCTCCTCACTCCTCTCCTGTCCTCGTTCACAGGCTACAAAACACTTGCCTGGCTGCGTTTGCTCTTCTGGACAAGCATCCCTTCGATGGGAAGTGTTCAGCTCCTTGGCAGAGCCCTGGTATCCACCCGGAGCTCTTCGTGCAGCTCCCTCACAAATAGATTGCATTTGACAGCAAAGGGTTCTGATTTTTCACGGCTTGCCAAAACATTTCTGCACAGGGAAGGTGGGGGAGAAAAGTGCTACAAATCAATCTCGGCTTGCTCGGGGATCGTGCAGTTGTTTGTTTGTTCCGGGTGATGTTTTTTTCTGACAGACGATTTCAAAGAAGCACAAGACTGCTTCCTCAGTACCAGCGTTTCATAGAAGACACAATAAGGTGCAAAATGATGTGTCTTACTGGAGTGAGTGGGCGTTAATGGGACTTCCTGAGAGTACTAACAAAACCCACAGAGAAAAAGAGAAAAAAACACTTAAAAAAATTTTCCCTGGTGTTTCAGCTGCGGCCTTGCGTGTTCTCTCCTGCTCCATTAGTCAGAGCCCTGTGTGCCCAGGCTGAGGAGGATGCTGTGACACTGCAGGGGAGCATCAGCCCTGGTTCAGATCAGTCATTGCAGTGAAGCTGTGGCCAAGGATGGGTTTTGCTCAAGGTTACAAAGACACTTTTTATATCAGCATAGCTCTGACTTCACAAAATTCCTGGCAGTTTGTTCAGAGAGTCTGGTCCCTGCTAACACAAAGTCTGGACTGTATAATCCCCTCCATAAATTTCTCAGCTTCCATCATAAAACCACTCGGACACAGTGTTGCTGCACAGCTGTTTCATAACCTCAACCCTCTGGTGGCAGCAATGCCTGTTTTCTTTCCAGCTTACGTGTATTAATGACCAGTTTGTACCTTTATTTCCCCTCCTCTTTTCCTTTCTCTACTCACCAGTCCCAAACAGGCCCAAGGCAAAGGTTAAGGTAAATTCCAGATGGGAGACCCAGGGATGGAGAAGGCTGTTGGAGTGACATCAAAGCACTCCTCCACTTTGTTTCTGTAGGACGTTACATGATAGAAGTTCAAGATAAATGTGTGTTTCTATTGAGCTACTTAATTTATTGCCAAGGCAAGACACAGGTTCTGCCCTAAGCATCTCAGGAGGTGGGTGTTCTCATCCTGCAGTCCCACCTGGTGCCCAGGATGGACACCAGGGACAGTCCTGTCCCTTTAGGTTCTGGGACTCTTCAGTTGGAGCCCCCAGCCACACAGGAGAGGACCACTTTAAGTGAAGAAATGACAGGGTATGCTTTGGCCCCACATCAGCCTTCCCCCACCAAGATGAAAGTCCCGCAGTTTTAAACTATGGGCTGAGCTCAGTGCAGACCCAGATGTGTTCCCACTGCTGTCAGAGGGAATTCATCTTTGACTTTGCTAGAGCTGAGCAGAACAATATTAAAAGCATCTGAAAACTCAGTTCTCCTCCCTAGGCCAGGAGGCAGGGCCAGAGCAAATCCTTGATATCCCTCCTGTCCCTCAGCATGGGGCTCAGGCCACAGGGCTCCAGTGTGAGCAGCTGTGCTGGGAAAGGCCCTCCCATGTCTGCCCACCAGCCTCCAGGACAACCACTGTGGTATGCTGCACACTTCTACCACCATCTCTCTTAGCCATTGATCAAGGAAAGGAAGCGTTCCTACATTTTTCTCTGTCCCTTCCAAAGGGATCACTGCCTTCTGTTCAACCACGCCAGCTTCCTTCTCCGGAAAGGAACAGGCCAGTGCTGACTTCCACCCTTGTCCATCAGGCCACAGTAATGGGACCATGCATGGATGACCTCTGGGGCAATGTCACCCTGAATTTATCCATTCTCACCCCCATCTGGAGCTTAGCCAGCTCCAGGCTCTGCCTCCTGAGCAAAGCACAAAGCATCCCATGCTGCCATCCCAATGGACCTTTGGTATTTGGATCCATGTAAGTGCAGATTCCCAGTTCTATCCATCTACCAGCCTGGAGAGACTTGCATGCAAAAATAGAGGCAACACTGTGACTGATATTTTTAGAAAGGGAATGCATATGTAAATTATTCCCCTGAAAATGTCTCTGTGCGTCAGACTCTCCCCTGATTCAGAGAACATCCCTTCTATCTTTTCCTCAAGTACACGCTGCACACGGAGAAGCTTTAACATCTCAGGCAGAGAAGGTTGCTGCAAAAGTGATTCATCTATCACATCCTTCACAGCTTCGGTAAACTGGAACGGTGCGAATCTCTCTGCCCCCGGTCTTGGCTGCTCCCGAGCTCGCGGCTTCCCTCCCATTCACAGCTTCGTGCGCACAGCGGAAGGCGCGGAGCGCGGCTGGCTCGCTCACCTCGCTGTCCCCAGCCTCCCGCCGTATGCTGCCTGCTCAGCATGCGGCCAGAGCCCAGACGGGCCCATCTGCTGCGGCCTCAGGGGCTGCGGATCGAGCTGTCCGGGCGGCGAGGAGCCCTCCCTGCCCTCTGCACGCACCCACCGAGCATCCCACCCGTGATTCCTGCATCCAGATCATCCCACCCGGGATTCCTGCATCCAAACCAACCATCCCACCCGTGATTCCTGCATCCAGATCATCCCACCCGTGATTCCTGCATCCAAACCAACCATCCCAACCATCCCAACCATGATTCCTGCATCCAAACCAACCATCCCACCCGTGATTCCTGCATCCAGATCATCCCACCTGTGATTCCTGCATCCAGACCATCCCACCCATGATTCCTGCATCCAAACCATCCCACCCATGATTCCTGCATCCAGTCCATCCCACCCATGATTCCTGCATCCAGACCATCCCACCCGTGATTCCTGCATCCAAACCAACCATCCCACCCGTGATTCCTGCATCCAGATCATCCCACCCGTGATTCCTGCATCCAGATCATCCCACCTGTGATTCCTGCATCCAGACCATCCCACCCATGATTCCTGCATCCAAACCATCCCACCCATGATTCCTGCATCCAGTCCATCCCACCCATGATTCCTGCATCCAGACCATCCCACCCGTGATTCCTGCATCCAAACCAACCATCCCACCCGTGATTCCTGCATCCAGATCATCCCACCCGTGATTCCTGCATCCAGATCATCCCACCTGTGATTCCTGCATCCAGACCATCCCACCCATGATTCCTGCATCCAAACCATCCCACCCATGATTCCTGCATCCAGTCCATCCCACCCATGATTCCTGCATCCAGACCATCCCACCCGTGATTCCTGCATCCAAACCAACCATCCCACCCGTGATTCCTGCATCCAGATCATCCCACCCGTGATTCCTGCATCCAGATCATCCCACCTGTGATTCCTGCATCCAGACCATCCCACCCATGATTCCTGCATCCAAACCATCCCACCCATGATTCCTGCATCCAGTCCATCCCACCCATGATTCCTGCATCCAGACCATCCCACCCGTGATTGCTGCATCCAGACCATCCCACTAGCCAGAGCTGCCCAGCCCCAGGCAGGCAAGGCATCCCTCCCGTGATTCCTGCATCCAGACCATCCCACCAGCCAGGGCTGCCCAGCCCCAGACAGGTGAGGCATCCCAGCCGCGCTCAGCGCTGGCGATAGGGAGCCTCCCAAGAGGTGGCACTCCCAGGCACCAACACACACAGCTGTGTTTCTCCACCCCCTCACATTCACATCCTCTATCCGTGCAACCTGCCCAAAACTCCCCCGGTCCCAGGGGCTGCTCTGCAGCTCAGGAAGGGCAGGAACTGTGCACAGGCAACTCACAGCGCCCTGAGCTTTAGGAGGTAAACAGCACAGTCCCCCACGTTATGTTCCATCACTGTCCAGAAGCTATTAGGAAGCTAATTAAAATGAATAGATCACTTAAGTATTCAGAGTTCATATCCCATTAATTCAACAGCGCAAGATACAGAGGAAAAGACAAAGGCTGAAGAAAAGGCCAAGGACGGTACAGCAACGTTCCTCAGTGTGGATTTTTTACCCTCCATTCTTGTAATACAAAAGATAAGTCTGTCTCCTGGCTTATCTAGATACATTTGTAAAGATTAAAAACACACTTCTGTGCCTTTGCATTCTGCTGTAAATGATTAGCCCATGGTATTGTTAAGCAGGCGCTCTGCCAGCCCCAAGGTTCTGATTTAAGCCACAAAGACAGGGAAATTCAGAGGGAAAGCTGCTGCTGCCTGCGTGGAGCAGCCAGGCAGGCAGGATGCTGCCACTTCCCTGCCCTTGCAGGCAGATGGGGAGATGGGGCTGCACATGTAGCCTCAGCTCCACAGGAGAGACTGGCCCCAATTCCTGCACCAGGAAAAAAGAGCATTTTCCTGCTTCCTGATGCTGTTCGGGTACAAGGACACTGGTACCCAGGCAAGGCCGTATCTCCCACCTGGAGCAGCCAGTGACCTCACTTCCAAGATTCCACTCTGGTTTGAGGCTGGCTATGAGATGGGAGTAGCAGTTTCCAAAGCCCCGGGCAGGATCCAAGGAGACGTCCCTGCAGAGAAACCGCTGTCCCCAAGCACATCCTGAAAACCCAGCTCAGCAGGAGTGAGCAGGCTGCAGAAGAGGACTCAAGTAGCTCAGAGGGTGGGAAATGCGATCACACCTTAAAAAAGCCACTGAAAAATAGCTGTTTCACAGCCCTGCAGCCTGTAAGGCCTGGATGTTGCTCTGTTGCAAAGATCTGTTTGCAATGGTTCAATGTGAGGCCTTGGAGAAGTTCAAGAGTGGCTCTGGTCCCAATCCCACCTCACACTGCCAGGTTTATCCTGCTCTGTCACCCTGCTTCACACTCCTGTTAAAACTGGCATTGCAGGCATCTAAGTCCTCTCTGTCTCCCTGAAAATATTGCTGGGTCAGAGAAACTCAGCTACAGGCAACCTGCTGAACACAGCTGTGCTTGTATCCCAAAAGACTCTACCCAGAGTCCTATGGTTTGGAGCTCTTCAGCTGAAGAAAACCTAACTCAGGGAAAGGCATTTCTTTGTCACATTCCAGACCAGCACAAATTAATGTATCGGCATTAAAAGTCCATGAAAAATGGGGTTAATTATGGAAACGATGACCTTTATATACAGCAGCTCAGGCATGGGCTGCTCTCATACATCATCACGTTAGGAAGAGCCACTTACTGACTCACAACAGCAAATAATAAATAATAAATAATTAATCCATCAAACTAAATTGAACTTTGTGTAATATAGTCCTGACAAACCATAGATTAATTTGCCTAATCCATCATCTGCTAATCCTTCATTCCCAAGAAATGCACGTAAGTGCTACAACGGTGTCATTCAAGTCTATTCCTACAGGCAGGGTGACTCAGGTAAAGTCTTCCTGAAATCCATCAACTGAGTTTCCCACCTTTGGCAAATACTGCCAGAGCACTGCAGATTCCATATGTCAAAGGTGGATAACTGGAGCATCAGAAGTTCTGGATTTGTGAAGCCAAAAATAACAATCAGGGGTTTCTATCATCTGTAACTAAGACAATTACACTGAGCTTAGCAGATTGTTTGCACTATATAAATAATAAATGCTAATTTTCAATGTTAAAGGAAACTGGAGCTGTAACCCATATTTGTAGATGTACACAATAAAGCTCATTGCATGAAAACTTGCACATTAGAATAAGGCTCTTGATACAAGGAGGAAATGAAAAGGATTTTTAAGTTTCAAATATATTTTATTCAGAGTATATTTAGGGTTTTCTAGCTGTGGGAGGGGTAACACAGCAGAGCTGGGGAGCTCTGGAGAAGCTCCTGGACCTCCTGGAGAAGATACAGCAGTGGTGGGTGTGCCCACCTTTCTACAGGTACTGGAAATTGGCAATGCATTTCTGTCAAATGCACCAAATGCAAAATGGTCCCAGAAAAGGACAACTACTGGGTTTAAGTGCAATAAAATCTCCCAAATTTTATATGGCAATCTGAAGCTTTTGTGTCAAACTCAGTTGAAGTCAAAGCTGCAAACCAGCAGCTGGTACCGAGCTCTGCAGCAGGAGACAGGCAGGAAGGCAGGCACCCACCCAACTCGCCAGGTTAGTGGGGAAATTTGGTACAGGATCCTTAAATACTAAAGGAACCCAATAACTGTTCCCCAGTTCATACTGAGTAACAGGTTCCACAGCAGTGGAAACACTCCCTTATGCAAACCATTACTGGACACCAGAAAGGTGCCTACACCCACACAAGAGCTGGAAACCTGTGTCTGGTTTTAAACAGAAAGCCAAAAAGCCAGCAATTAAATACTTTCCATTCCTGTAACAGATTACTCCAAAGTTGTTTCCCAGTCTTATTGTCAAATCTAATTAATGTGTTCTTTGCAGCATTGCTTGCATTTGCTTTAACTGTCAAGTGACACCACGAACTGACAGTGCCAAACCTGCCCAAGAGCTGCAGAGGAACCCTGCAGCTCTTTTGCATTCAACATTAACCCCTCGTGTTCACACTCAGCTTGTGCATTGTGGCCACTGGATCCTCACTAAGCAGCTGGGAGAGTGTGCAGGCCTGCAGGGTCCTTCCCTGGCAGAGGGACCAGGAGGATGCCTCTTGTGGCATCAGCCCAACAAAAATCTTGAAAAACGTTCCAGAGACGGCAGGAGCAGCCAGGACAGCAGGAGGGTAATGTGTTGCTGCCTTACTTGGCAGCAAAGAACAGCAACTTGCATTGGTCCTGCCCCACTGCAGAAGTCTCCATCCCCAAGCAGTAAATAACAGTTTGAGTAAAAGAGCTTTCAGCTAAGAAAGGCAGGACTGCTGAGTGAGACAACACAAACAACTTTTGCTACACCTCAGGGAGAGGGCACTGCACTCCTAATGAAGTCTCCAGGGTAGAATTGCAAAGTATTAATGTGCTTGTGTGTAAAAAATGCAGTAATGGCTGATAGCTGGAAACCAAGGGTTAATGGAAGAAGCCACAGTCACCTCTGCAAATGCATATTTAATGTTCTCAGAGGACAACTATGCCAACTGCTCGGCAGCCAGGAACTCTTGCTTAAGAGCTACTGTCATAAGCTTCTGATCTAGTTCATAAATAATCATCAAATGAAATGATTTATGGATTTGCTGAACTAAAACTTTCTCTGTTCTTCCTCAGCTCCTCTTCAATGTCTGGGAGAGGAGGGGGACGCGGCAGAGCTGTGTGAGTTTGGGCTGATGTCGCTGTGCTCAGGTGAAGATTGTGCCTTGCTCTGCCAGGGGCAGCGTAGGCAGCTGAACCTGGCACTGGGATACTCACAGGATAGGCTTGGGGACAATCTCAGGACCCTCCTTGGTTCCCAATGGCCATGGCCATATCTGGGACCTGCCCCAGGCTCCTGCCCTGCATAGCATCCTTTGGGTCCTGGCTTGTGCCAGGCTGGGAAAAACTTATCCCAAGGCAGTGATGGTTAGATTATTATCCAGACATTTATCTCAAAAATCCCAGTTCATTTTCTCCAGTTATCCCTTTACTTAGAAGAGCCAGACTGAGTATAAACTGACACACTCGAGTGTTATACGATTATTGCTATATAAATAAAGGTCATCACATTTAAATCACAACCCAATCTAACTTTGAGGGCAGCTCTGCTTTCACCAGAAGGTTGGACTTGGTGACCTCTCGAGGGCCCTCACAACCTAAATTAGTCTTTGATCTGGTGATTTTTCCCTAACAGAAATTTCTATCTCTTTTAACAGCAGTAACTTACTGCAAGCCACAGGAAAAAGACAGTTTAATAACAGTTACCTCCTATTCTGAAGCTGTTTTGGAGTCAAAGCTTTAGGAGAGGTAAATACATTTACAAGACATTGCAGCCTTTAAAAGAGGGTGCAGGTTGCAATCCTGCAGCCCTCTGCACAAGGTTCCAGTGCTGGCACGACTGCTTTCATATCCATTGCTATTTGATTTTCTAATGGTATCCAATTACCTTTCATAGCATAGAAGACAGACTTTTAAAATGTCCTATGACATATTTTTTTTTCTAATTCCTACAGCCTGAACTTGCTTGTAGTGATTTGCAGGCTGCCCTCCTCTTCCTGGCAGCACCAGTCAGCTCCCAGCAGCATAGTTTTGGTATATTTAGAAAAACTTGGGGTCAGATGGTTATTGTGGTGCAGAGACCCCCTTGCTAGGAGACCCCAAGAACTGCCTCTCTCTCTTGCCGGGGCCGGGGGTGTCCCCACAGCCCCTCCAGCCCCGCCAAGCAGCCGCAGCTGCTGCGAGGATCAAGCCGCACTCGTGTCGGGCTTTGATGTTCCCAGGTGGAAGGAGCTTTAACGGCGCGGTGGAGTGTTGTTTTTACACAAGATTTATCAGCACAGTTAACACACCGCCACAGAGCTGCTCTCTGAGCATGCCCTGCATGGCAATGAGCGCTCGCAAGCCCGGCGGCTGCTGCAGGTAGGCGCTGACACTCACCTTCAAAGGGCTTTACAAACATCAGCCCGGCGAGCCTCGCCCCCGGCTCCCCAAGGAGAGCTCAGCTCCGCTTGGCAGGGGAGGCAGGGAGGCGCAGAGGTCACGGGCTGGCTTTGTGATGGGCTTGGGAGAGCCAGGATTCAAAAGAGATTTAAGTATCTTATTTTCACACAGACATTTATACAGGGCTTATACATTGTACTGCCTGGAGGAACCTCGCGCTTGAGCGTACGAGACTTTTGCTGGGTTAGGATATATTTTATCCTGAGCTGTGTAATTTTTCAATATCCAACAGGATGAGCTGCTCTGTAAAATAGAGTTCTCAAGCAGAAGCTTTGTTGAATTTTAACAGAGACACATCAATGAATCCACACTGATATCCCAGGGAGATCAAATAGGAGGCTAGAAAAATTACAGGAGAAAGCATCTGGGATCCTTTGGGGGGAAACTGTAAAAGTATTACAGGAAAATATAAAGCTTGATGGGGTATCAAGAGGTCATCCAGCCCAGTGTTTATAAACCTTTAAAAATCACTTAACTCCTTAATCTAGAAGTCACAGGCTACTTTGTGCACTGCTGGCACAATTGCCTTACTTGCAAACCTAACCAATATTTGGACAACACTGAAACATGTTTTTTCTTCTCCCATTTTCTTTTTTAATTTCCTGCATGATTCATTCCTTCCTGGTTGTCTTCTGAGCTGCCATGGGACGTTCTGTGAACACCTGGCCTCACCTTCCAAAGTCACAGGTGCCACCAAAACCACCCACACCAGCCCAAGACAAAATGCCATTCCCTTCAGTGACCTCCAGGCTCCATCCCACACCTCACCCCATCACCTGAGATCAGAGCTCCAATCAAAGTTGGGATGAGTAAGTCTAACAAAAGCAAGTGGGTCTTACTGGATTCACAAAGGAAGATTGCTTTGAGGTAACAGAGTCATCCTTGGACCTCTGTGGACAGCACATTTTACAGATCCAGCTGTGCTGCCAAAGAGAAAAGCCCAGCAATTTAAATAAATGCTGTGCCTCTAAACCTTGTAGCTCACTGTCCTGCCCAAATCTGACTGTCTCCAGAGCTGCCCTTTGCTGTAGGAAAGGCTTGTCAATACCAGGCACTGAGACCAGATAATTTGTGCAGCCTCTGTACAAGATCCTACTGATCTCACTCGGAGCCAATTCCACCTCTCCTAACTCTTGGTCCAGGACTCTGGGCCCAAAACCATCCACCCATCAGGATACACCACCTTTGGGATGACACCAAGCAGCTATTTTCCATATTCATACACAAAACCATCCCTCCCATCAGGATTCAAAGCCTTTGATATGACACCAAGCGGGGTTTGGTTGGGTTTTTTTTTTTTACATATTTTGGGCAGATGGAAGCAAGCATTTCCCACACCTTTCCCACACCTCCTCCCCGGAACAAGCCCAGCCCATCCAACTCCTTTCCCAACCACAGGAACCGCAGCCCTCTGTGGTTTGTGTACGTAGCTAATGCGCCGAGGTCTGCTTTTTGTTTAAATAGCTGTGAAAAGCAGAGTGTGTGTTTTACCCAGAGATATATTACACTTGATTAGCCGGGGCGCTGGAGCGCGAATGCTACAACAGGAGACGGGCGTGCTTAACCAGCGGTTTGAGCCCGCGCTCCGGTACCGGGAGGTCAGGGGAAAGATTAACTATAGCTGACTGCCGTGTCAAAACACTCAATTGCAGCATTTATAAACCCACAGAACTAGTTGCCTCGGTCGGCAGAGCAGATTTATTTCCCTCCGTGTAGCTCCCACAAAACAAACCGGGGCAGTTGGCGGGGCCAAGTTTGCTTTCGGCTCCTGCCAAAGGGCAGGGAGAGCTGAAAGGTTCAGGTGGAGATGGGAAGCTTTCAGTACCTTCAGACCAAAAAAATAAATCTAGGGGAAAAGATGGTGATTTTTCAGTTGCCTCTGCTTATGGCTGACCCACAGCTTGTCTAAACAATACTTTAATAGAAAAAAAAAATCCTATATCCCTGCTCTTCAACAGGTGTAACACACACATAATAACTTCTGGTTTACACTCAAAAACCTTGTGAAAAAAAAAGTCCTGCTTTTCACGCCAGGGATGTTTGGGCTTTATTGCTCTGTAGAATCCTAGAAATGTGTTTCTGTGCAAAACAAGTTGAAGGTGACGCTGAAGAGAGATTCCCAAGGGAGCCCTCCTACTTCTAAATCAGCATCTTTCCAGGATACTGTGTTTAAACTCATGGTTAGATTTGAAACTGCACATACAGCTCTTGAAATGCAAGTCTAATCCTTTTTATCTCAGTCTACATCTCCACTGAAAAAGATTGAATGATGCCCAGTGTGAGCAGACAACTGCAGCATGTGGCCCCTGAGAACTGGAATTTGGACAACTGCAAACACTTAAACCACTTAAAAAAACCCCATACCAGCCCCACTATCTCTTCAGCTTTATGAGATATGTATGATTAAGGAGGAAGGCTTTGCTTCCCTTCTGCTCCTAAATTCAAGAATTTTTCTCTCAGCACCCAGACTGAATTTTAGCCAACTTATTGTCACTTCAGACTGCCCTCCATTTCCATATGTGGTCATCAAGTGATGTTAATGACAGCTTATTTCTCCCTGTTTCATCTGTGGTTTCAGCATCAGATTGGAGATGTCACCAGCATTTAAAGAAAAAAGGTGTCAGACATCGAGGGTCAGTGTCCCAAGAGCACACCTCCTCTTCACCACACACGTTGCAGGTACTTTAAGGAGGTATTGCTCCTCATGCTCTGCAAAAGCAGCAAATTCTCTGTATTTCAAGCCTGTAAGAGCACTTTTGTTTCCAGGGGCAGGACCAGTGCCTCCAAGAGATACCAAAACTAGAAGAACTTATCCATCAAAGCCTCCTTTGTATTTCTTAGCCTACTCCAGGCCCTGTGGACCCCCCAACTCAAACCAGCCATTGTTCAAGGGTTCCTGCTCTACACCCTGCTGCAGGACACTGCTGTGCCCCTGTTAGCCTGGCAGAAGACACAGACAGGACTTCTCCACTCAAGTCACAGGAATGTTTCTGGGTAGAGCCTGTCTGGATAAACCAGATGCTTCAGCACCCTGAGCTATGCTGCAGGGGTGCAATTTTGGTTTTAAACTGCACTTAGTAGCGTTCTGACTTGCAGGTTTCACTTTTTAATAGTAAACACATTCTGTAGGTGCCAGAGAACATTTCAAAGCATTTCAGTGGAGTCCTTTTACCTCCACAGCCTGGGGGCACATGCACTGAAACAACAGCTGAAATCCAATTACTGAGGAATATTCCCAAGTGCATTTCCATAGGTAATTTGTTAGTCTGTTGGAACATGCAAAGTGATTTTTCTCCACTTCTTGATGCTGTACCATAGGTTCCTAAGTTGAAGATTTCTATCCAAATTGCATAGTAACTACCACTGGAGAGGACTCCACATGACTAGGGAAACAATCTGCCAGTGCTTTCCAAGACCCAGCCCTCACCTTTGATTTGACAAGAAGTTCATCAGCCCAGACCCACCACAATCCCTGCTCCCACCCAAGCTTCTCATTGCCCAGTTGGTTTGATGCGTACAGACATGAGAAGCCTGAAAGTATTTTTCCTTCAGCATCCTGTTTATTGATTTAGCAGGGAGCTGACACAGATGTGCAGTTCTAGAGACAAGCCCTAATGCAATCCCTTCATCTGCTGTCACTCAAAACCACACAAGCTGGCTGCTGCCATAAGGGGAGGAGTGGCCACCCTGCTCATTTTGGGACTGCCAAACAACCCAGCCAGGAGCTTTGTCCTCATTAGGGGGGCACCCCCAGACTGCCACCACATCTGTGCTGTATGTGCCATCACAGCACATCAAATGCTGTGCCCAGGAAACCTCCACGTGCTGGGTACACACAGAGACAGCCTCGATGTCCTTCCCTTCTCCTCACAGCCAAAGAAAGGGAACCATGGCACAACCAACCCAGAAGCCAACACTGTGATGGCCCTGTTTGGGGTTCTCTCCCACCCTGTTGAGGGGTACCCACACCTTCAGCCCAGGGGGAGAACCCCAGCTGTGTCCCTCACAACCACATCAGTAACACAGGACAGGTTCACAGCATGGGCTGGCTTCCAGGTGGGAGCACCTCATCCCCTCCTCTCCCCAGTCAGTATCATCCCCACTGGTGAAATATCATTGGAAATTGGTCTAATTTCAGAAAAAGGAGACAAAAATTAAATAGACAAAGTTTGGGTCAGAGTGACAAGGAGCATAATCAGAAAAGAGCATAGATGAACTGCCTGTGAGTTAAAGATAATTCAGGGCAAATTAAAGCATCTGAACTCCTACTGAGAGCCACTGATTTAGAATTATGAAGTTAACTTACAGCAATCATTTTCTATATGAAAGCAATTACGGATGGGTTAAAAGCTTCTGTTATTATGGATTGTGTATGGCTGCCACAGAGGGTTCAGTCTCCCAGGATGAAATTTTAGCCTTCGTGAAAAACTACTACATCCTGTATGCCACATCTTGTTCACCCATCAGAAAGTCACTGAACATCAGACATTTTATTAACCAATGCAAATGCAGACAGCCAGGGAGAGGTAGATAGGGAACATCCTGCTCGCCAATAAAGCACATACACACAAATCACCATGGTTCACTTCCCAAAATAATCACACAGGCTCAAACACACAGCTGTGATGGATGGCAAATTTCCAAGTCTTAATGCATCAGAAAGCAGAACGGTTGTTTGAAGTGGTCATCTCTTGAGAGGAAGAGAAAAGTCGGGGGAAAGCTTGTGAGAAACCTGCTGCAAGCAGGGGGCCATCCCCAGGAACAGCCTGGTGGTGTCTGCAGGAAGGTCACCAGCCGTGGTGACAGTGGCCTCCTCCATCTGCTGCTACCTGGGCAGAGCCTCCACAGCAGCTCCAGCAACAGCAGCGTCCACAGGGCTGCCTCTGAGAGACAAGGTGGTGTCAGAGAACAACAGCCCAGCTCCTGCTCTCACCCCTTGGCAGCAGAAATGGGGCACTTGGGGTTTGGGGGCACAGCCTCTTGTAGGACAGATCATCCACATCTCCACTGCCCCCAGGACAGCTGCCTGCCCTGCCTGCCCCTAAACCAGCCCCGGCCCGACCACGGGTTCACATAGCAACAGATCACAAATGGAGCTGACGAAACCACTTACCAAAACAATCTATTATACTGAGCCTCTTCCTTCTCTTCATTCTTAATTGGGCTTTATTTCTTGTTTGGTGTTTTCTGAGCAGTTAAACGAGATGACAGACCTTTTGTTTCTGGAATGAAAATGAGATTTTGACTGCAATGTGCATGGCAATGAGCGGAGTGTGGGAGGGCATCTCCATCATGTGTCTTTCAGGGATGAGATTTGAAAGAGGGCAGGGGGAAAGGGAAACTGGGAAAAGGGAAAGCTGCCCAAGACCTAGTGGAAACCAAAGGTTCAGAGGTGTTCTGTCAGTAGGTGCAATGGTGTGGATGTGTGGATTTCTCCTGCTGCAGGGGCTGTGAGAGCAGGAGGGGTGTGAAGTGACAGCCAGCCTGGCCCCTGTGCCCACCAGAGGCGGGGAGCAGCCTTGGGGCACGGCAGGAATCGCTCAGCTTCCAGGGCAGGGAAGCACTTGCTCCACAGGGGCCAGCAGGGACTCAGCACAAGGCTCTGACGGTCAGCACGGACCCGTAATTGACAGTTACAACAAATGAAATTTAGCAGCCGAACTCAGAGGGTTATGATAACAGCACTGAACCCAGCAGTGCTGCAGAGGCAGGGAGGAAGCAAGGCTCATGCATAATGCACGAGGGGGAAACGCACGGCAGCGACAGCAAGGGCTAAATGCTGCTTACAGAGAGGCTGAAGGCAAAGATCTCATTGGATTCAATAAAATCTGAGTCCTAATGAGGAGACAGGGCAGCTTATTCTCATTACACCATCCTCCACTCCATCTTTCCTGAGGACACCCCAGATCCTGCTTCTCTGGCTCATCTGAGGGCAAGTGCAGGGATATTTTGGCAGGAGGGCTGTAAGCCTGAACAGGAATCCTCACAGGTATTTCTGTGCTCTCCTGATAATTTCATTACTACAAGAAAATCTCTGTGTTTGCTACACGCAGCCATCAGTACCTGTGGGTGAATGAGTCGGAGGCTCCTTATTATTTTTCCAGGGCCATGCAGAAAGTCTATGCAAAGCACAGCTCCAGGCACTAAATGAACAATGGAGCATCCTCCCTGCAGCTTTTGGGAAACTTTAGGTGCTGGTTCCCTGCATGGGTTCCTGGCTCAAAGGTAAATGTGATAAATAAGTGAAACAAAGCTTTGCATTCCCAGAAATCCCCTGCTAAGGTGGATTTGGATTCTTTATTACCACCTCAAAAGTGCTGTTTAAAGTGGTATCTTTTGGGGGAAATCCCCAAACTGGCTGTAAAAACGGATAAATGATCACTGGGAAGCAACAAGAGAAGAAACTCACTCTTTCCCCTTTCTGCTCATCTTTTCTATGCATGTTTTCCATAACATAGTCAACACAAGAAATGTCACCTATTTAGCACTATTGATCCAGTTTACTTCAGTAACAAACCACATTAAGTTAAAATCAATCCCAGCCACTCTTAAACTGATTTAGGAGTGTCCACACAACGGGGCTCACACCAGTTTAGACAGATTTGCTTTGTAACCAATTTAGTTAAAACATGCAATCTGGGGACTGATGTGTGCTGTGAACAGCTGGGAGGCATCAATTCCCGGGGTTCAAAGGCATCAATTCCCAAGTGCCATCAATGGCTCTCAAGGGACAGCAGGAAGTGTCATTGACCAACGTCCATCTCTCTTGGCAAAACACACAGGTCTCCCTCACTGCAAAAGCCAAAAAGATGGGGGAAACCCAAAGAAACCAAAATTAACCTCAGCGTGAATTTATTTCTACAGCTCAAACTTGGCATTAAAAAAAAAAAAAAAAGGCAAACTGAAGCTGCTGGAGACAAACAGCTCAGAAAGCTATGTTTTATTTCTCCCCCTGGGATATTTTCTCCATGAGACATGTGCACTGCTGGTCACTGTGCCCACTATAAATCCAGCAGCACTGGACTTTGCAGTCCAGGTTGCAGCACCAGCCAAGTGACCAAGGTTAAGAAATGCAGCACGAGGAAGAGTTTGACAGTGCTGTTTATCACAGCAACCTTCTGCTGGTTTAATACCCAAGGTTCTGTGGTGTGCAGGACAGGCTGAGGTGAGCCCAGGGGAGCACAGCAGAGATTTCATCACACACCATGACATCATGGCATCACAGGCAGCTCCGAGCCAGGCTGTAAATCTCAACACAACAGAGGGAAGAAGGATTCTTACTTCAAAGGAGATGAGGCTTCAGTGTTTGGTCAAGTGCAAGCTCAAGGGTCTCCATCAGATTGATGCCAGGGAAAGGCTCTGAGAAAATTTTGGTGTTACCCATCCTGGCCAAGGGGAGGGAGCCCAGGTGCTGTGAGGTTCTGTCACCCCTGTGCCTCAGCACCCAAAAAGTTGACACATCATAGAGAAATCAGTAAAGGCTATCTTAGGCTTGAGCTTCAGAGGGAAACTATCAAAAGTTTGTTCAGGACTTGGGGATTCTTGGAACAAAGGGCGTCAGGCTGGAACAGTTCTGGTTCCTCTATAGCAAAGGAGAGAAGAGGACAGCAGGCTCCTCATCCCATGCTTTTTGCCCACAATATCAGAAAAATATCACCTTCAGGGCTTTTTTACACTTTGGAGAAAAATATGGAAAATTATCAGGCCGGTGTTGTTTGGTTGGTTTAAAACCAGATCTTTAGGTTTCAGTTGTTTTCACCAAACCCTGGGTTTGTGGTGGTTACAGCCATGGGATGATCTCCAGAGCAGCCACACTGTGCTGTCAGATCAGCAGAGGCAACCTCCTACCAAGCCCTTCAGCCACAGGAGCTGCACACCTCCAGTCTCTAAAACCTGTCAATTTATCTCCCCACTCCTTCCCTGCAGTTGCAGGCACCATTTCCCATCCCTGTTCATTACCTTGGGAGATCAGGATCAGCCAACTCACTAAAAACCCTCCAAAAGGCAGCAAACGCCACACTTCATTGCTGTTTATCCACCTACAAAATATGCACGTTCAGGCATCTTCTCACCTCAGCTGCTTTTAAACCTGCCACTCAGAAGTGGTTTGGGGCTTCAGTTTCAAGCTGTAACTCTGCTTTGTGATTTTTCTGGAGACCTGGAAGAGATTTTGAAATGGTTTTCCCTGCTGTTACCAGATAATAATTTGTTTCACAGAAAGAGTCAAGAGTTATACTTATGTTGCTGAATTAAACACTGGAATGTTTTGGAAATAGAAATAAACCTTTTCGGGTTTTATTATTTATTTTACTTTAAAGCCTCAGATGCTTAAATTAGCCTGCGCTGTCCCACAAAAATACAAAGAATGGGTCTTTCCCCAGAGTAAATAAATAATGTCAAGAAAAAAAAACCAAACACTTTCTACATATTGCTGCTGGGTGTAGAGCATTCCTAAAGAGGGACAAATCCTGCTGAGATGTCCTGCCTGGGGTCTCCAAGGGTAACAGGCACTCGAATCCCAGGACCAGACAGACCTTGCATCTGAACCTCCAGGGTGCATACTGTGATCCCTGTGCACCCTCATATCTCCACATTAACTGCTCCAGCCACCACTGAGCACCCAATCCCACCCTCACCCTGGAATCAAGCACATCTGGGAGCAGCCAGTGCCTTTCCCCAGCACTGCACTGAGATCCTTACTCAGCTGACAAAACACAATCCCACTGACTCCAGAGACCACAGTTGGAGCTGGGAGGACTGGCATCTGTCATCAGGCTTAATGCTGCAGCTGAGAGACAGAGCCAAGGCTTTGTGAGCCGTGAGGAGCGATGACAAATGTGCGATCAAGGGCACTGACCACGTGGCTGTGATTCCTATCAGGGGGTTATTGGCAGGGAAAGACAGCATGCAGCTCACATGGCCATTTAAGGCCTTCTCTGATGCAGAGAAGGAGAGAAAATCCCTTCTGTAGGTGCTCCATGGCAGGGAAATAATTAAGAGGCTTCCTCTGGTGAGCCAGTACTTTCCAAACCACCAAAGCTAAAGAGAAAACCTAAACCCTTATGGGCATGAAGCTTCTGCTGAGGATGCTGAAGAGGATCCTCACTGCCAAATGCTAATTACAACTGCATTGGTGGTGGTGAGAGGGTGACATTTGGTCTGGTCTCTTCCTTGTGAGCACGTACACACATTTGTGCAGTGCCAAGAGCACTTTGCAACAGGAGGACTTAAAACCCGGTTGCGAAATATGCTGCAAGCGGTGATAAGAAATTAATCTACTTTCCCTGTCTAATCTAATGTGTGTGGCAAGGCTCCTGCCACTCTGCCCACTCTGAGCTAATCTGAGAGAGCCCAGTAAGCTCTGCCCAGGTCACTCTGTTTCTGCTTTCCTCAGAGCCACAGGAGCAGCTGGAATGGGAAAAATCTGCAGTGCTCCAAAACAACACCTCCAAGCCCAGCAACTGAACACCCTCGCCAGAATTTTTGGTTTATACAGCCACTCCTTAATTCAGTTTGATTCGCAGGAAATGCCACAAGCCAAGTTGGTTTTGCATTATTCCAGAGAAAAATAAAAATATATTGGGGTTTGTGGTTTCAAAGGAAGTGTTAAGGGCCCATTGACCACATCCTCCCAGTCACTCTTGCTCTCCATTTCTGATAGGAGTTAAATACAGGTAAACCTCCCTGTGAGACAGCAAGGTCTCAGGCTTGCTCAGGATGCTGAGGGGGCTGGTGTCCCCATCACTTTCTTCTCCTCCTCCACTGTGAAGGTCCAATATTACCAATGCTCTCCAAAGCATCCCTTAGGCACAGCCCATGGAGCTGGACTTGCCTCTGGCCAGCCAGCCAGGAAAAATTTGAAGTCAAAAACCAAGAGAAGAAAGGTGGCCAGGTTAAGGCAGAGGGGCTTTCTGTCCTGATTTTTGTGTGATTCAGGCTGATGGTGCAGCAGAGGCCACAGGACAGGCAGAGGTTGTGTTCGTGGTCACAAATCCCCCTTCCTACCATCCTGTCCTGTCTCCACCCTGCACTTACTCCCTCAACCTGCTGAGCATTCTCAGAGACAGAAAAGCTCACATCTGACTAATTCACGCTGCACAAGGGGCCAGCAGCCTTGCTCCTCTCCCCACGTGTGTGTGCCATGCAGGGATATTCCTGGCACCAAGGAGCCTCCGTTAGTGTGAGCTGCCACACTCACGGATCTGACCCCAGCAGAGCTGCAGGGATGTCCCCCATCTCTCCCCTGCACTGGGGGCATTCCCAGCCCAGAGAACAGGGACAAGCCCAGGTCACTGCACGTCCACATCAGCCCCTCTGCCCAGGTAGCTCAGGCCAAGCCCTGGGAGAGAGGAACAGGAGACACCCAGCCCTCGTGCTGAGGCCATGAGTGGTGATCAGCTCGAGGACACCTGGCTCTGTTTGCTGCACTGCCATTGATTCAGCAGAGTCAGAAAGTAAGAAAGTGGTTTTACCTGTGGTTTTACAATCCTGGCAATATAAGGATTAAAAAAATAATAAATTTAAAAAATCAAAAAGCCATTAACTAAGGTTTGTTTAATCAGGATTTGCAAAGCGCTGAGAGACACTCAGGCACCGTTAAGTGCAGACTAACATCTCCAATCACCAAGTGTCAAGATGTACAGAGCTGCCTACAGACACGAAGAGGCACTTAGCCCACAAAAAACCCCCTGTTCCACTGCTCCTGGAGTATCTCTGTGAGCGTGGGGCTGGGTTTACCAGGAGATGGGATGCCTCCAGATGAATGCATGGGATTTGAATGCATGGGATGGGGCTTCAGCTGGGTGACAGCCAACAGGATCAGGCCTCCGTGGTCCAGGGGCACCTTTGGGCTCTCAAGCTGCTTTGGCTGCTGATATGAAGCACTTTGCCTTTGATACAGAGCACCAGGGGAACCAGAGTGTCTCCAGCCACCCTACCTCAAGATTAAATCACGTCTTCTTTTCCTTACCTTCAAAGCAATAAATGCAAGAGAGGATTTATTGCTTTTTAACAAGTGCCACAGAACACGCATTTCATTAATTTACATGGGAGGTGGGGGGGAGGCGATGCCAGTTCAATAAATTCTCCCAGAGTATTGCTTTGAAACAAACAACTCTGCAGATCCAGGCTGTGGATGTCACAGCAGAGGCTTTTATCCAGATGAGCTATGTGTTCAACAGGGTGACTAAAATACTTCCAGAAAATTAAAAAAAAAAAAAGAAGAAACCCAAAAAGGGTGGAGACAATGGAGCTGCTCTCTACAAAAGGCAACATATCACTGACACGTTGTTTGAACTCCCAGTGGTGTATTAAAAAAATAAAAATAAACCCCCTCTGAACCACAGCTGCATCCTCAGCTCTCACTGCTGTGTTATTTTAGCTCAGAGGGAAAAACGACATTGCTAATGCCTTTTTCTTCTCTCCTCCCCCCCCACACAGAGAGGAAAAAGTGTTTGTTTTTCTTACAGTGTTTACCATGCAATGGTGCAGCTCCGCTCCCTTCAGACTGTGGAGAAAGGGAAGAGTGTTTGGAGAGGGGTGGCTTCAGGGTGGGATCCTTCCCATCTGATTTACTGGCGAGGCCAGAGCAAATAAAAGGGATAGTCTTTCCCCCACCCCGAGCACAGCAGGGCTGCAGATGTGAACAGTGAGAACAAAATCCCGCCTGAGCCCACAGCATTTCTTTGACAATAGAAAATAAATAGCTCCATATTTGTTTATTTAGTTCACTTCTGAGGGATTCATTTTGTGCTACTGGAGAGGAGGAAATGGGGATGAGATGAGGCTGCCTGGGCAGCCCTGCAGACCCTGCTGCTGCTGACACCAGTCCTTGCCACAAAGCCTGATGCTCTCCAGACCATGTCGCCCCAGGGAAATCCACAGGGACGTTGTGCCAGCCCTTTGCTGAGCTGCCACAAGGTCACCAAACATCCCAGGGGTGACGTCCCAGAGTGTGAAGTGCCCCAAGCCCAGGGACAGGTGGTGCTCCTTGGCCAGCCGGGTGCTCACAGGGGATCCAAAGTACCCAAGGGCTCATCCCAGTTTTGCCCCGTTAGTGACCAAGGACCGCCACACCAGCTGTCACCCCCACACAGCTGTACAGGGCCAGCAATACACAACCAAACTGCCAGTGCAAGGGTGGCTGGGGAGAACCTTCCCTCAGTTACCTGGTGCCCAGGAGCACCCCAGCACTCATCCTGCTCCCTGCACATCACCACTGTAGTGAGGATACAGGAGCACCTTTACCCCTGGGCTGGGATGAAGCTGGGGTGGGGATGCAGGGTGGGACTGGGAGTGTGATGGGAATCTCCACACATCATGAGGGGATTTCCCTTTTCCCCACACAAACAGCTGCACAAGGTCAGAAAATGGCACAAAACCACTGAGGGAGAAGAGGCAGAAGGATGGAGCAGTGAAACATCCATCAAAGTTACCCAGTCATTCTGCAACAGAGCCAGGACAGGAACTATTTTCTGCTGGCACCTCCTGCACTGCTGGTTTGCATTAGATTATGGCACAAGGACTGGCACTTGAATTGCACAAGCTTCAAGCATCCCAGTTTCCATTTTACCTTTCCATCTCACATCACTTCTCTCTCACAGAACGCAAACCAGAGGCAGACAAATGCCAGTGTGTGCAAACACATCCTTGCCCTCGCCATCCTGAAGAATATTTCAAGCAGATCTGACATCAGCAGCTCAGGCACACACTGTTCTCTCCCCACGCTGTTCTCAGTGCGATCTATCAGGAGCAAACCTTTCACTTGCACACCTGTTTCTGAATTCCAAACCAAGGGCATCATCTTTCCTTAAAAACAAATCCAAACAAGCCAAGTAAGCAAACCACAAAGTCACAGTGAAGGCACTGCTCCTGAGATGGGGAAGAACAGACAGATCCAGCACTGCTCCAGGCCCACCTCAGGCTTCTTCCAGGATTAGGGCTCAAGTAGCAGAAATTCATCATCAGGTTCACTGAAGGTAACTGAAGGTCAGGAGGAGCAGCAGGGCAGCACTGGGGGACCATCCTGAATAGCCCCTGTCACATCGACCTGCTGGGGGGGAACCTTCCTTCAAAGCCTCATGGAACACCCATGGGCATTTCAAATGTGTCCTGTGTTCCTCTGGCCTCTTGGGAACTGGTTCTGTGTCCTCCAACCCAACACACCCCATTTCAGGGGTTTTTAACATCACTACCAGAAAGTTAACTCCATGTAGATACACATGCTCATGGGACTTCTCATTTCCATTCAGGCTCTGTGCCTCTTCCCCAAGGTCTGCAGAGCTCCTGAGCAGTGGCAGTCACTGTCCCCTGCCACCTCTAAAGGCAAATATTGAAGGCAAGGCTTGCAGGTGTTCATTTAAACAACTGGCAAATACATGACCCTTATCTATCAGAAAGTGTTCTGTTTGATCTGCTTTGCCATCAGATAAAAGCACAAGGTTTTGCTAAAAAGTGTACAAATTTTTTTCCCCCAATAATTACTGTTAAAATTTTCTAATTCTGAAAAGAGAGGAATTATTCTCTTTATTTCTGAAGATACGTTTTCTGATGATTTCCAGACTTGTTTTTAAAATCTTCCCACAAATACCTGCATTTATGCTGCCTCCACTTTCTGCCACACTCATTGCTGCGCCTTCTCAGCACCTCACAAATCTCAATTAACCTCAGTCGTCCTGGGAGGTAAAAGCATATTAATAATCCTGTCTCAGATATGGAGAGACCAAAGCTGTTAGCAAATGAGGCCAACACTTCACACCGAGTGCCAAGGACTGACACTGCTTGATTTGGGGGGCAGGGAGGTGGAGTAGGAGCTTCAGGGCTCTGCACCTTCCCAGCAGCGTGTCCAGAGCACACAACACAGGGAAGCAGTGCTGGGAGCTGGTGGCAGAGCCAGTTCAACTGGAATTATTCTCCTAATTACATTTTAGCACCCTCACTGAAACATTTCTGCTCAACAAGATGCAGCATTGAAACCAGTAAATCAGTTTTTCCCAAAGGATTACCAGTTTTGAAACCCAGACTGCTGCATTTCAACCCTGAACTCAGTCCTATTGATTCCTTTTCCCCCCCTTCCTTCCCCATGCTCTGGATCCCATCATCACTCCCTCATAACTTTTACTGGGCTGATCTACACAGAATCTACAAGATAACAAGCTGCTGTTATCCCAGTTTCACAAGGCAGGAGGGGAGCACAGACAAATTAATTTGGTTAGCTGCTATCACAAGCATCTATGGCACAGCCAGGGGAGGGACACCCCAAGTCAGAGGCTCAGCTTAACATCTGTTCTACAATTCCTCTGAGATATCAGCTGGGATTTGACCTTGTAGCTACTTGAGCAGAGATAGTGAGCTCTAACACAACCTTCAAAGAGACAGTATTACATGGCTGTTTCCTATGCCATGCAAAGATAACACTAACATGTTTTTAAATCATGCATTATAAAAGAAGGCAATGAGAGATTAAGGCTACTGATATTTTCCTGACAAAAACTTTCAGTCTCTCCACAGCAGAGAGACTTTGTCACGGAGTTTAGGGCTCTGAGAATTACAGTGACTCTGCTTTATTCCCCCTTGACCTTCTCAAAAGGCAATTTCCCAGGTTATAAAGCTACTAAAACGTAACACACATTACCTTACTCCTGTCTTCCTGAGGGCACCAGCCCATGAAGCACAGTGGCAGGCAATCTCCCAAGCCTTGTCCACGAGCAGGAAGACCTGGTGGGTGACAGCCTGCAGGTGACATCCTCCAATTCCTGTGGACACACACCTGAATAAGGCATCCCCACACCACAGAGCCCCCTCCTTCACCTCCTACAGACCAAGGGAACAACTTCTTATGCCAGTTTAAACAGGAGTCAACCAGCTCTGCTTCCACCAACCACAGCCTCTCAACTTTCCTCTCTTCATTTGTTACAAATGAGATACATCCCAGCCAATTAGCTAATAATTAAACCTAACTTCCAGGGCTCAGAAGCTTTTAGGGCACCAGTTCCCAAGCCTAAGCCTCCTCCCAGCCAGTTTCACACAGTTTTGAGCTCAGGATCTGTTTTTGTACCTGAGGGCCCTGGGGTGATTCCTGGCACAGGGGCTGTAATGTACCCAGCCCAGCCTCAGTCACTGCTCTCCCTTTATGTCTCCTTGCTGCAATAAACACCAACGCAAGCACCCAGAGTTCTTGGTCCCCTGCCAAAGTCCCTTCCTCTCTGCAAATAGCCCGGAAGAGGGTTTGTGACACCAGCCTTTGCACTGCCTTTTTTTCCTTTCCTTTGCAGGCGCTCCCCTCTCGCAGGGTGTGAGGTTTCCCTCACCTGCTCGTTGGACACGCTACAAGCCTTCTGTCTGCTAAGCTTAGAGATTATTCTGCCAGCCAGGAAACCACGGGGGTCTGGTGGTGAGACCCAAACTGAAAACAAAACTCGAGACAAAAGCATTGAGAGCCTGCAAAACTGCTCAGATTAACAGCAGGCGACAAAGAGGCTTTCACAGGCAGGACAGTAGCACACGCTCTGCTCTCCCTTAGCTGTCACTCCAAAATGAAATTGCTGATCTCAAGTGCAAAGGGGAGAATAAAAAACAAAACAAAATAAAAGAACTTGATCCAAAGAGAAAATCTCACCCAAACTAGCCTTCAGATGGGGCAGGAGTGGGGAGCTGGCAGCAGCCGTGGAGAGAAGCTGAGACCCTGATCCCTATTCACCCCCTGCCCCAGGGATGCTCATTTTTATTTCCCCCCTGGAACAACAAGTGGACCCATCCTGACATATTAATTGCTTATGGAAGAAAATAGGCATTTCCTATCATATTTTCCTCCAGCACTTGGGTGGGACAGCAGCAAAGGCCTCAGGCTGATGATGTTTTGGCAGCAGCAGGGACCTGGGGAGTTGGTGGGAGCTCAGCCCAGCACTTGCTTGGGGTGGGTCGGGAAATTCGCTGTGGATGTCGGTCAGCAAGATGTGACTGCCTCGAGTTAAAAGCAGAAGCATTTTAATAAGAAATATGCCTCTGAGTCACAATGCTCCAGGGACCAGTGGTGTACTGTCTTACCCACCAGCCTCACTCAGGGACTTTTTTAAGGTCAGGATCTGGGCTTAAAATTGTTCAGATGTGAACAGAATCAACACTTGGTCATGTTTGCTCACTCGAGCTGAAGGTGAGTCACCTGTAATAACTTTCAGAGGGAAAATTATATGAGTAATACTTTGAGAACAAGGTATGAAAAATACCAAGAGGGAGCCTTGTGATGTATTTAATAATCACGACCCCTTGCTGAATCATGATCCTCTCAAAGAGCCCTTCCCCTGCGCTCACCATCATTTGATTGCACGGCTCTGGAGCGTGCTAACCCTAAAACACTCTGCAAATACATTTGTGTCGCTCAGCTCTATCTGTGTTTAGAGAGTGCCTTGGAGAACACATTAAACACTTCAGCTGCTAACGCGAGTGTCAGCGCCGTCCCAAGAGCCTCTGAAGTAAATGATGTCGTTAAGCACATCGTGGGAATAGTCATATTCATCTCCCATCTCTGAGCAAACCTGCCTTTGCACCAGAGCCACAGGGGTCAAAGTGGGTGTGTTGGCACATTTTCAGCAGCTCCCAGCTGCTGGTACAGGCTGCGGGATGAGCTGTGCGAGGCCTGACCCTGCTGCTGGCTCCTGTGGAGCTGGAAATGGACGAGCAGGTGGGAGGTTCTGGCCAGGGCTCCCCACAGCCAGCATTTGCCTTGCCACCTGCCAGCATCCCCTCAGCCCTGCCGGGCTCCTGCCACACACTCCAGCCCAGCACAGCGAAGGCAGCGGGGCACCCCAGCCTGAGGGATGAGCATCCACCCCTCAAGATAAACTTGGATCAGGTGATTAGAGCCAGGGAAGTACCTACTGCTGGGTTGTTCCATAAGGCCAGGCTGCTCCTCCCATGCAGCCCTCCTGGTGTGTGCCATGATCTGCTCTTGAAAGCTGGCCAAGCCCCTGGAGAAGCTCAAGCACCAGCTCGGCACATGAAGCCCTGAGCTTCCTGGCACGTTTCAAGTTTGGATTTGCAGCACGTTAAAGCACCGTGGGGGGCTGAGAGAAGGCTGAGCCGTGGGTGCACTGGTAGCAGAGCATCTCTCCAGCTCCAAGGGCAGGGCTGCAGGTGCCTCAGAGCACAGGGATGCAGGGCTGGGCTGTGCCTGGCAGAGCGAGCTGCTCTGCTCCCAGCCATCAGTTTTCCTGCGTTGTCCGTGCCACGTGCTCCAGGACGCATTGCTCATGCTGCCGGGCAGCAGGATCCTGACACGGCTGTAATGTAATTTTGCATGTGTTAATTTCATTTCTTGGCTTTGCTCAGGATCAGCTATTATTCTGCTGAGATCGTAACCAGGAACGGGTGAAGCTGGTTCAGAGAAAACAGCCAAGCCCGTGCCTTTCATTTCCCCTCTCCTCCCAACTGCTGTGACCTTTGCCCATTATTAGAACCAAAATTGAAATAAGCCTTTTCTTTCTGAGGCTCTGAAATACTCAGCTCTGAGTCAAATTCATGGAACACGGGAACTGATTCAGACAGCCACAAGCTATTGTTTCAGTTCCACCTTAAAGCAGTTCCAGCTCTGTCAGCTCTTTTCTTTCCTCCTTTTAAAACCCAGCTGGGAACGGCCCAGTAAGAGGCCGATTGTCACTGGGGATGGAGGCACTGGGCTGCTCACAGCTCTTTCCAAGGCCCCCACATCCCTAGGGAGCACCATGGCAAGCAGCAACACACATCTCCCACACTGTCCTGCCCAGGCAGGGGCTCCCTTACACTCAAGGGACAGATCCTGTCCATTGCCACCTTGCTGGGAAACCAGCACCAGGATATGGCAGATATTGAATGTCTGGCTCCTGAGGCAGGAGGTGGTTCTTTGGAGGGCCTTGGATTTTTTAGATCCCAGAAAAGCCAGCAGCTGGTACTGTATCCCTTGGAGAAGGGAAGAAGCCCCCCTTGAAGGACTGCTCTGCACAGTCTCACTCGCACTGCACACCCATCTTTAGCCACCAGCATGACAAACTCTGCTTGGACACTTGTGCTGCCTGCACAGTTCCTGGAGGAGGGCTCCCTGCACCGGTGTAAGCATTTCTGCCAATCCCACCCTGTCTCTGAACCACAGGTTTGTACTGGTGCAGACCTCAGTGTAGCTACACCCAGGCTCAGTTCTCTGGAGTAGGTAAGCCAAGCCCCTAGGAACAAGGCTATTATGGGATTCTCTGAGTCACCCTGTGCCTTCTCCAGTTGTACTTAAACCTGATACTGATCCATACTGTTGTTGAAAGCAGAAATTAAGCAGACGAACAAGTAGCTGGGAAGGCACTTTAAAGACTTCTTCATCAAAGGTGATTTCAAAATATTTTCCAACTCGGCATCCTTTAGCATAAATACACCACCCAGGTTCCCAGGGGCCTTTGGGGTAGGAAGATCAGTGTGGTAAGGAAGCCTCTTCTCTGCCAAAGTCTGATATTTGAGCAGCTCCTACTTGCAAAATAACACAAGCACCTGTTGTTTGTTTTGGCAATTCTGAAATCACAGTGTTCCCATAAACTCCACACACACACACGGGTTCTGGGAGAGCCCTCGTTCTCAGTACTGGAGGAGATAGTGTTATTGAAATAAATAGATCCTCAAGGTTTCTGGGTGGTTTAGCCAAGACTGCATGGAAAAATTACTGTGCAGCTGTTAAATAGTTGAGATTCAGGCCCAAAGGCCAAGAAAGGTGTCTGTTCTTGTCTCATTGCAGTGAGAGCGTGCCAGCCATGACCACAACTGAGCACAGCTCCTGGTAACAGAGGTGCTTCTTGACAAGCAGAGGTGGGATTTGCTTTTGGAGCACCTTTGCCACCCAGACCAGTGGAAATCTCACAAGTATTGTGGGGTCTACCTATCCCTCAGGTGTTTTATGGCTGTTTACACATGGGATGGGATTCATCTTCATGACTATGTTGGGCTCAAGTCAGAATGCTGACCCAGATTTGGCCCTTCAAGGGTAAATTCAGAAAGCTGAGAGGTCCTGCCCAGCTCTGATGATGCTGTTGGAGAGCTGGCAGGTACAAGGGAGGCAGAGCAGCCTGCAGAGCTGACCACAACACCCTCATGCAGACAAAGCTCAGGTTGGCTCTGCAGCATGGGCACAAGGTTCCTCCTCTTCTTAGCATCTCCCATGGGTCACTGTCTGAAGTCAGTACAAGATGCACCCACAAAACCTGCTGGCAAATTAGGTAAAATCCAGACATAAACCAGGATTTAAAACCACCAAGAGCTAGTGCTGGCTTGAAGAAGTGTTGGTGCAGGACCCCAGACTAGGGATAGGCACGGGAGCTCTCAGCACCACACAAGGGAGGATTGAACAATGTTTGAAAGGAGGCTTTTTGCCTTCTTCCAGGAAAAAAAACCAAACCCATGGATGTTAACTGCAGAGCTGTACGTGAAATAACAACCTGTTACCCAGCTTCTTGCCTGAAACATGTTTGTTTTGTACAGTGTTTATGCAGAAAATTTTTTCAGACACCCAAGACAGTTGTGATTACTCACCTTAATGTTCAGCATTTATCCATATCTATCTCATGGTAGTTAACATACACAAGCCAGCCAGGCTTAGCAAATCTTTGCCCTTTTCTACATTATTGATCTGACATTTCCTCTGGAGTATTTCAACTGAGAATTAAATTAACGCCGTATCTACGGACATTACCCAGTTAAAACACACCAGCTGCACAGACTGGCACACCCTTTGTTCAGTCAATCACCATCTTCCTTTTATTAATTCATGAAACCTTGTTGTTATTTCTTAAAAGTGGAAGATGCCATTAGCAATGCTAATGAAAACTACCAGGCTCATTATGGCCGGGGCTCCCCAGACAGACAGAAAGAGCTCTCTCCATCCTACAGAGACCTCGCTCTGCCATTCCCAGGCAGTAGGAACGTGTTGTTTGCTTTTCCTCACGCTTGTTCTTGGGAGAAGATGTGCCTGCCCATTAACTGTGTGGTGACCACACAAACCAGCTCCCTGCTCCTTCTGGGGCATCTCCAGGAGTCCCCTGGAATGGTCCCACCTTAGTCCTGGTGCCCAGGAGGAGCCAGCACAGGTAGGAATGGCATCATCCCAGTTCTTTCCTTTCTCTTTTTAAACCATGGGGTTATTTCCACAGTTAAATATTCATTTTCCCTTTTGCTTTTATGTCACAGAAACACCACTGAAAGATCAGCAGGAAAAACAAATTACTCAGGAAAGGCTGTTTGGCCTCAGGAAGAGGTGTCCTCAGCATAGACTCAACTGCCTTCCTGGATTTACAGGGCTTTCTTTGGTATTTAATAAAGATTGCTGTTCTGACAATAAAGAGAAACATCTGCTGCCTAGTGTCTGGCCAGCTTTAACAGCCTTTATTTTTCCTTCTTAAGAGAACAGTTTGGATTGATTAAGACTCAAGCAATGTATTTTATACTTTGATGCATCCCCAGCTTGTTGAAATCTTACCTGAAATCTTAAAAAAAACCCCCAACAAACCTACAAAAAAACCCAGTGCATGAAATGAAAGTCTGGAGGACATGTGAAGGCCCAGAGACTTCAAAGAAGCACTTTCAAGGCTGAAGACTGGATCTAAAGACTTTTATATTGCTCCAGCCACAAAGAAGGCCTTCAGCTGGGCTCTGCTCAGGCTGGGGCTTCACCTGCACAAAGCTCTGCTGCAGCTGAGGGGGGGTCCCAGTTTGTAAACACACACACACACACACACACACATACACAGAGAAGCCTCATGAAGACCAAAGTGGGTAAAGTCCCCAGTCTTGGACTCTGTCTGAGCTTCTACCCAGTTGGAGAGCAAAGCATCCGAAAGTTTCGTGTTGCTGGATGACCTGGAGATGTCACGGGAGAACCCGAGGATGCTCTAACACCTGCAACACTGCGTCCTCAGACTGGAACAAGATAAATTGTCAGTTTGAAGTGAGATAGTAAACATAGAATGAAGAAAACAGATCTGAGGTGGTGTTTTTTTATCACATATAAAGCTCTGAACAGGAAACAGTGCAGACTTGTTGACTCCAAGCACAGAATAGAATACCTCTAGATAAATAGAAATACTTCTGCTTCACACATTGCCCTGCATTATTCCTCCATGGAATACCCAAAAAGAGGGTTTTGCTGTCAGATTTCACTTGTTTCTTTGAAACTATTCTACTTTTCATTGGCAAAAAAAGGAAAGCTGCCAGAGAAGATGATAAATGTTAATGTTGGTAAATGCACTGTGCTGGGTGAAGTCGTGGAGCATTCAGGCAGATGATGGCTCTGTAAAAGCATTTCAGAGGAGACGAGATCAGGCTTAGGGCTGGCTTGATGCTGGGACATGCTCCAGGCTGCTGCTCTGCACCCCATAATGACCAGCCCCAGGCTAAGGGGTTAAGCACATGCAGCCTCTGAGCTGCAGCAGGAGACCTCCCTCCTGCTAAAAACTCATCACTTGAATAGCCCAGCTCAGCAAAAAGCCTCCATTTCAGAGATAGGGAAATGATGTGCTACGGTCCCTTGCACAGCTTAGCTGATGGGGTTTAGGAATAATGTGCCTTGCTTCTGTTAGCAAATATAAAAAAATCCTTGCTTCTATGCACCCAAAGATTCCATTTATGTCAAAGCATGGGGTATATTTTGTATATATGGGGGTATATACATGGGGTATATATTGACCAAAGCATGGGGTATATATCCCTCTGACCACAGGGACCACCCTCACTCAGATCCTTTGTATTTGCTTTCCCCAAAGGACCATCCCTGTGTTAGCAGGGACATTTAATTCACTCCTTTCTCCTGCAGTTTAATTGCTAAAATTATATTACAGAACTGGAGAAGGACACAAACCATACAAACCAAACCCCTGGAAACATCGTGACACCCAACCACAACCCACTCTCTTCGCAAAGAAGAAATCACATCAGGTCAGCTTCTGCACAGCCGGTTTATTTAGCTGAAACAAGAGAGTTGTTGGAGCAAATAATTGAGGAATAATATGATAAAACACAATATTAGCAATAACTGCCTTTACTGATGGGCCTCTGAATGAGATGTGCTCAGTGTGCTGCACGTGCCCCACGTGCTGTCATTTCCTTGCTCTGAACAGATTTGCTGAAGATTTGAGCCCTAATCTGTGCACTGTAACATTATCTCAGCATTTGTATTTGTGTGCTGATCTTCTGTGGTTAGACGTGGGCTTTGGCTCCCGCTGGGCTCCCTCACACACTGTGATCCTGTCTGTTCCAAATAACTGAACACTAGATTTTACATGGAGAAAAAGGGTTGCTTTTGTTTGGGGTTTTTAAAATAGTTTGTTTTGGTTTGTTTGGGTTTTTTTAAACAAAAAAAAAAATGCAACAGGTTTTTGGTCTCTGACCCTGATGCTCACCCTGGAATCAGAACTGCAAAGGCATCCACTGACTTTGCCAAAGGGCCTCATTCAGGTAGCCAAAACAAATGACCTGAGCACAGAGCAGATCCTCAGCTGATTTCAAATCAGTGAGAGTCCACAGCGCTCTCATACTTCATCCCTCTGAACCACTGTCCAGTGAAAATGCAAGAAGCCAAGTGCAGACTCCAAACTGTTACCAAATAATGTCGTTTTTTTAACGTGCTCCAAATGAAACAGTCTATGTCAGGAGCATTGTCCTGAGAAGGAAGAGCACCTGCCACTCCTATGGTCACAGTCTCCCTTTTTCTTTATCTTGGGCTTCTGACTCCTTAATCTGTTGTGGAATGTCATTTAATTAAGCATTTTCAGGGTTCACTCTAGGCCGTGGGATTATGCTGTAAGCAGGCAACGCTGGCCTGAAGTTGCGATAATTAAGGCCACGAAGGACAGCTTGGCACATTGTCTAATCAGGGAGCCAACATAAATATGCCAGAGCTGCTACTAAATATTTCCACGGTAGAAGCATTCCGACTTACTAGATGGGGTTTCCCAAAAAAAAAAAGTGCTTTTTTCCAGTTTAATTAAATTAAAAAGGAAAAAAAAAAGACATTAGAAACATTCTTGACAGAGGAGTGCCTGAAAAGGTTTAATTCCAACCTTAATAATTCTATGCTTTTATGAATAAAGGATTAATGAGCACTGGGAACAGGAGGAGCTGGCCAGTGCATGGCACTGCTGCCTTCTGCACCCCAGCTCTGAGCCAGACCCCAAACACTGGACCCATGAGCTGCCCTGCAAGGTCAAACCCACTCGTTAATGGGAATTGGTGCAGTTGGGCTGACCTAAGGGAGCTGCTGTGGGTCCATCAGAAGAGCTGCCAGTGCCTCCTGTGGCCCTGGTCCCTCGACACGGAGCAGAGCAGGGCCAGAGCTGCAGCTGCTGAGTGCTGGCACCAGCTCCACAAACAGTCCTTCCTCGCCACGCAGGGTCACAGCAAGGGGGGCAGCCGGGTCCCCACAGCACCCGTCAGGCAGCCAGGGGAAGGAGAAGAGTGAATGAACTGCCAAGGCCCAGATCCCTCAGCCGGTACCTCTGTGCAATGGCTCACTGCCCACAGGTGTCTCTGGGAGGCACAAGAGCACTCGTGGGTCATGTGAAGCAAAACACCCATCTCCTCCTACACTGCAGGTGCAGAGGTTTCTTGTGTTCCTACCTTCACTTGTCACCTTCAGCTCCAGCTGAGGTGGCCACATGGGCATCACCTCTCCTCCTGCCTCCGTTCTCTCCCTCCCACTCCAGTTCTGTGCTCCACACCATCATTGCATTGTGCAGTTTCAGACAAACGCCTGTGGAAAAAGACAGAAATCCTCAGCACAAGACCACCCCTCAAGTTTCTGTGCTGGTGAGATGCAGTGGGCACCCACCACCCAGTGCTGACACCCACCCCTTCCCAGCCTAGAGTTCACCCATGGACAATACCCTCAGACATTTTCCCTGCTCCTCTCATGGGATAGGAATTTACACAGCATGATGTTTCTCTCACTGATAATCTTGTCTGCTTTCCCAGTTTGCTTGGGCTTCTTATGTTCTGGCAGAGGTTTATTTTATCCTTCAACAGGCTCAAACACAGCAGATGGGTACAACCAGCTCAGCTACCTGCTGGAAAGTCTGTATTATGGTTGTACTATGAATACTCACAGAAGTTTCTTTGAAAATTAAACAAGTGTGACACACAGTTTTGGGCTCGAGGGCTCCTATTGTTTCCAGTATTGCCAGACATGAAAAGTTCATATAATACAACAGCAATGTTCAGGGCATTACAAAGGGAAAGGGGGAAAGAGGCATTCAATTTATCCAATGGGATTATGGAAGAAAGACTGAAAGGATGGGTTTAAAAGAAAAAAAAGAGAGAGAGAGACAAATGACAAAGAGAAAAGAATTCTATAGCCTAGCCATAACTTCAAGTAATAGTGTCCCCTGGTTACTAAACTAAACCTTACAGGGCAGGGAGACACTTTTGTGTCCAGCACCCAGCACAAACAGGGCTCTGGTCCCTGTGATCTGGTGCACCAGTGGATCTCACAGCTGCCATTCACACAAAGACTTGCAGGAGCCAGGTCATTTTCTTCCTTTGATGTGCACCTGAGCAAAATGCAAAACAGACTGGAAACAAGCACTGTTCTCCCTTTTTCTGCCAAGCAGGCCCCGGAGCTGACAGCCAGGGCTGTTCCTTCCCCGGTGCCTCCTCATTAGAAGCGTCTCCTGAAACATGCTCGGTGTCATATCCATTTAGCGTCAGGTGACAGGCATTTTCTTCTGTAACACTCACTTTAACAGTGGTATTATTACTTTTACTTGAGTGCTTTGATTTAAGCCACAGGAGATGTCACAAATTAGTGTTTACAAAACTTAACACGAGGGGGCTGTCAGTACTTGCTTGAAGACAAGGATTTAGATGGTTGAGACCCCATTGAGGAGGTAGCAGACTAATTGCAGGAGCCGGGATACAGAAGCATTCCAGACCTAAGTGCCACCTCAAGCAGAAGTGAAATTAATGATGCTCAGAGCGTAGCTCTGTGGAATGAAACACCCTCCACCCCGTTTGTTGTTTTTTGTTGTTGTTGCTGCTTTGGTTTTTACACAGTGCAAAAAGGAATTAAAAGAACAGGTGACAGAGTCCAGCTCACCTCGGTAACTCCTCTATCTGCCCACAGCATCCTGACACTGCCCATGAGATACATGAACACACTCAAACTGTGAGCATCTCTCTGCTCACCTTACTCATAAGCCAGCACTGGGCTACAAGAGAACAGATTCCAAGAGGGCTTGAATAAATAAATTACCTTGTGATTCAAGGAGCATATACAAGTTCTTCCATGATCCAAGAATTCGGTGATACTACCTGTTAGCTGGGAGACTTTGTTTTCCAGCAGTTAGCTATCCGAGTGGAAGGAACCTATTTTGCATTTGGGCAAGTCTGAAAAATACATGTAATTGCTCTGGCTAATAAACAGTCGGGAGAAATGCAAATTGTAAAAGTGTGATATTTAAAATCCTTCAAGTAGAACCACAGAAAGCATCGGTGTGCAGAGGAATGCAGAGCATCCCTTAGAAACATGGCTCTCCTAAGAGGCCCTTCAGCAAGGCAAGGTATTCCCATGCTCACCGTTAATGAACAACAACACACCTCTAAACACACACCAGAATTAATGAGGAGTTTGATACAAGTGCAGCTTCCTTTGTGAGATGAACACACCACCTCAGAGCCACCGAAGTGGCCGAAGGTGCCATCAGACACCTCCTCTCCAGCCTTTCATCATGATTCATTGCACTGCTCCGTGCAAATCACAAGCTACAAAATTGCATTATCAGTACAGCTCTTTTTAATCAATTCAAGGTACTGATGTTTAAATATCTCCTGCACTGAAAAGCAATTGCTGTTTAAACCAAATTTTTTTTTTTAAAGAAATCATTATAACATTCTCATAATTGCTTATCTCTCAGAAGAAGATAAGGCAGACACAGCTGCTATTTCAAAGGCCGTTTTATACATGTAGCTCAGTCACATCTGAAATACAGCAGAGATTCACTTTAATTCAGGAACCTATTTATTGCTGGCTGCATTGTGTGACAGGGCTGTGGCCTTAGTTACACTCACACTAGAGGTATTTATACACTGTGATTTGTCCAAGGTCTTTTTCCTCTGTTGGGCCCCCCTTCAGCAAAATATTTCAAGAGATGCTCAAGATCACACTCAAGTGATTTACTGAGCATCTCTACACAGTTAGGGAGCTGTTTTCCTCCAGATGATGCTCCCTTTGCTTCACCCAGCCAGCCACGCAGAGCAGCTCCTGTGCCCCACCAGCCACCTCTGCTCAGTGTGGGTGGGTGGGTTCAGACCTCGGCATCGCCCCCACGCTCACCCTTGCAGCCCCAGGCCTGCCTCTCTAATAGAAAACTTCAGGAAAATATCTGTGTGGTAGATAAGGTCACATAATGCTGCTGGGGTCAACAGCCATCTCTCTCTATCTGGATTTTAAAGAGGAAATATGATCTTGCCTCGAAATTGAATATCTGCCTTGTCTGCAGGTAAGTGAGCGCTTCTTCCTGCCTGTGAAATGGAATTCTGCTTCCCCACCCAGCACAGCCACACCAGCAGGCTGCTCCTCTGGGGGTGCTCAAATGCCAGTGGCCAGGACCAGGACAGCACCCCCAGATAAATACACCAACTCTCCGTATCCATGGGATATCAGCTCCCACAGGGTTCCCCAAGAGCATCCCTCCCATAATGCTATCCCATGTTTTGCCTCACCCTGTCCCGCCTCCAGCCCAGCAGGGAGGGATGACCTCCCAGGACACTGCACCCTTGCACGCAGCAGTGTCCCCAGACAGGGTCCCCACAGCATATTCCCACTCCCACCCCCCAGGTGAATCCCATATCCGCACCCTTTGATGAGGCGTCTGCTCTGGCGCATACAATCAGAGGCTCTGGGAGATTGCAATTCACGTTTCAATCAGTGATTAGAGAGCCCAGGAGCCTTCCAGGAGCCAAGATTTCCCACCAGTTCACAAGTAATTCATTGCCCTCCGCCTGATGTGGCCTGAGATACAAATCTCCAGTCCCACAGGGTACCTTCCTGCAGGGGTGGACCCAAGGACAAACCCTTCCTCCCACCCTCTCCTGCAAGGAACAGAACTAAACACAGTGCCCAAGCACCAGGTCTGGGAAGTCCCAAAACATGATGGCCCATCAGGATCATCCATCCTCCATGAAGTACAGGCCATAGGGCTTCCAAAAGTTAATGGCAATGGAAAATCAGAGACATTTCCCAGGAAAATTTACATCCTGACATTGCTACTGCTAGTACTGAAGAAGCCACTGGTGCTTGTGTTATTCCAACAGTTAATTATCTTTACTTTTAAAAATGTGCATCCTTCCTTCCCCTGACAGAAAACTATGCCAACAAATTAGTCAAGCTAATCAGTGCCCTGACTTACTACCTAACATCTAAGAGCAGGAGAAAGAGATGAGATAAAATACATGGGTAATACAGGTTCTAGAAAACTACAGATAAAAATACCCTGGAAACTAGGTTAAATTACCAGGAAGATAAAGCACATTAGAAAACAGGAGGATATGAATCAATAATTTACATTTCAGAACAGTTACTCAGACATTTACAAGAGCTTTCAAACACCTGTCCCCCTCATCCCTCTCCAAATCTTGACCCTGACAATAATCCCCAGCAATTTCCTCAGAACTGAACTAATTTTTACAACCTCTTGCAATTTTGCTAGACAGGAACACGGCAAGTGAATGGAAAGGGAGAAAATACTTGGGGCGTAGGAGGGGATCCAGGATCTCTCTTGATTGCAATTGTTGCCACCAGCACAGTGTAGGTGATTTCTCACCACTTATGATTTAAACAAACTAATGCAGTTCTGCTGCTAAACATTGTGTTTAAGGACACGGAGGCTCCCTGATGCTGTTAACGCAGCTGGACTGCCAGCTCGGAAATGTCAGCTCTCCTCCCTACACTGCAAAAGCTCTACTGTTAATTTTGACATCTGGTTTTCAGTGAGATGCATTTCTTGCAGAGCAAATGCACACTGACAAATCTGGGGCCCTCTGTGTATTTTGGTAAATTGCAATCCATTATGAATATATATCTTGCTGTAATGAAATGTTAGCTTTGCAGTTGCAACGCAAGCTGTCCAAGTATCTGGTGGGAACATTTAATAACAATAATATTTTGCTACCTCATTTAAGTATTCCTAATACACTTGCCTGGATGAGTTTTTCCCCCGATATATTAACAGCTTAATAGCACACAGGTGAAAGCAACGAGGTGCTATTGAGATAAAAAACTGCCCTGGCAGCTTGGAGCCTCTCTGCAGAGGAAGCAGAACATTGACATGTCTGCAGCAACTCCCACGGGGATCTCGCTGACAGCAAACATCATGGATCAAGACAGTCCTGCGACGATGCACAGCTCAATTACTGCACACTGCTCGCCCCGAGTGTGCTCCGAGGGCCTGGCCACGTGTCCCAGGGATCTGGGGAAGGTGATGGGTGCACTGAGCATGTCCCCCACGGGGAAGGAAGCAAGGCTGGTGAAAAGCACTCCCTGCACCTGCTTTCCAGCACTGCAAAGAAAGAGCCCATGCTCTTTCTGATGACAAACTATTTCTTTCCCTGCATTCAGCCCGAAATATTCTGAACGCAAAATGAGATCCTAATGTGAAGAATTGCATCTGTCCCAGAGGGGAATGGCTGAGGACATAAGCAGGGATGACAGGGGAGCACTGCACACCCAAGGCAGCCTGAGTGCTCGCTGGGCCTCGGGGCTGTGCCTTCAAACGCTGCTTCTGAGCCCTCCTGCACCAGCAGCTGGCACCCTGCTTGCAGCCATGGCAGGCAAAATGCTCTGGGCTGCATTTAGGCCTGACCTATACCGAGATCCATTTGCATCAGCTGGCTCAGTTTGACTTGGCCCTGGATGTGCATCCCAGTAAATCACCTCCTGTCAGCAGGACAATCTTCCAAAGGACTCCACGTCGGTCTGGTGGCACACTGGCTCCCTCCACTCCAGAGGGGCTGGCTGCCTTCTGCTGACCCAGACGGATATCTGGTGACAGGAATGCTCAGCAATGCTTTGTCTTACAAGATCACATTGCTCCAGCACAGGTCTCCAGCAAGCAGTTTGCCAGCACAGAGCTGCCCTGCCTGGCTGGCAATGCCACGGCCCTGCCAGGAGGCAGCACTCCCAGGCTGGGGGTGCCCAAAATCCCAGGTGACCACCCTGACCTCAGGCTCTGCCAGCACATGCAGGAGCTGGTCAGGAGTGTGAGGTTGTGGTTGTGCACCTCAGACCCAGAGGGGAGATGATAAAACCCAGCATTGAGACAGACACACAAACCCAGGTACTTAAAACCCTGCAGTCCGGCAGTGCTGGTCTCAGACCTGCACACTCCAACGGGGCCAGGGAGAGGAGTGCGGACCCAGAGAGCTCCCTGGGAAGTCCAACTCATCAGTTGTTCAATATTAGAAGCTTTCTGAGCAAAGCCAAAAGCAGTCAGTCCTGTGGCAGAGCCAGCTCACAGCAGCAGGCAGGAGCCATGGCCACCCCCTCAACGTCAGGGTTTTTTGCTGTATTGCAAAGTTAGTTAATTTAGCCCAAAACTTCAGGAATATCTGACTCTACCTGATATTAAGGACTCTGTCAGAAATAGATTAAAACGGAGGCAGCAGTTGAGCAAATCACAGCAAGGTATGGCAAAATAAAAAAAGTACAGTGAGGCCTAGACACCAGACAAACAAACCAAAGAGATATTTAGACACAAGCATAATTTGCAATCTCATTAATTTTGCAAGAATTTCTCTCTATCTTAAATTATATAAAATAAAAATAAACTATAGCATCTAGAAAGAAAACCTCAAGAAGTCATTAAAACTTTTGATGCTGTTTATAATCAAGAAAAATGCATATAAGGTAGCAGGAGCAAGGCAACTCAGCAGCACAGGTACTACAATTCCCAGGGATTTATGAGCAGCCCTGGTGTGGGGAGAGGGGAGTTTTCCCAAAGCTCTGCATGCAGCAGACTGGATACAGCACCACACAGAGCTTTACACAACAGGCAAATAGGTAACAAACAGAATCACAGGTTCACATTTCTTCTAAATTGATCACCGTGTCTTGCTCTAGCACATAAAATTTGGAACGCTATCCAACATATATCAAGACTCCAGACAGTTAAATCTAGAAGGAATTAGGACCTGTGCTTTTTCATCTCAAATCAGTACCTCGTCCAGCTACTGGGACAGTCCTGATCCCAGTTAAAAAACAGTTTGCACCATCTGCTGTTACTGTCAAATTTATTATTATACTCCTTGGTTGTATTTTGTGTTAAAGGGCTGCTTCATAGGAGGGAAGCAAAGCTCACAGTGGAAAGACTTAACTGACATCAGGGATCTGGATCAGGCCCCTAGTGAGTGGAAGAGAATTAATATTAATTCCTAACTTTCCTATTTGAGCATGACGTGCCCCCAGGCTTGCTGCTCGTCTTAGCAGAATCACTATCTCCTGTTTAGGCACGACAATATTTGTCAAGTGTAATGCTCATTAGTCTGCTGTGTGGTCAGGCCAGCAGTGTATAAACACTGGGGAAGATCAGGTGGGGACTAAAGGTCTGTGCTTTGTGGTCAATTATCGCCATCAGCATTAATGATGTCACCGTGGAGAGCCACACAGGGAGGAGAGAGGGAAGTGCTTTTCCAAGACTGGTCTTGACAACATACCTTGGCTACAAGGAGCTGGCAATGAAAAATGTAGTGTGCACCTCCAGCCCCTGCCTAACCCTCTCAGTGATTTATTTCAAGAATAGTCTAGTGGCTTCTTTCTTTAATACCTGAATAAAAGACAGGCTTTCTAACCTGAAGTGCATTCTCTTGTATTCTTCAGAATTCACACTGTTGATGATACTTCAACCTGATGTCTAATCAAAGAGAGAAAAAGCAGCACAGGAGCTGAAGGAAGTTTTCTATCTATGCCTTTGTTTTGAACTCTACACTTGCTCTCCCAAACCCTGGGATTTCCCAGCAACCCCTGACATTTTGACTCTATTTGCTTGGAGAGAGTTCTTGTCCCAGTTTCTACGCAAACTGGGAAAAAACAATAGGGTTTAATACCCCTCTGCTCTTGAAAAATTACGTCTTTTTTTAAAAAAATTAACAATTATTAATTTCCTAAGCAAGAAATTACTTAAACGCAATTTTAAGCAGGACTTAAAACCATGTATTTAAGTTTAGGACAGGTTGAATGCCTTTCTGAGGGAGGAGTGCTTTGACCAGAGTCATCATTTGTTTAACCTATGACCATTCATTTCAATTTAATTGGCATCCATCATCCTCACCAATGCAGTGTAACAGAGCACTAATATGGGGGGCCTGGCCATATTCCATTCATTTAATTGCATTTGTCAGCCTAAACAGAACCCTCCATGTAAGGTTATTTATGCACTTGTCCACGGAGCGGACTGCACAGCAAACTAGCATTCAATATTTGATGCATTCTCTGAAAAAGAAAACCACATTTTCTGTAACTGAGGTGTAGCTCAGCCGGTAATTCAAACTCTCAGCATCCATGAAATCCTGCAATCCATTTATGCCTCCTTTGTAGAGCTGACGTTTGCTTGGTGGTCTAAAGCCTTTTATTTTTCTCTTTTCCTTTCCAGCATGTGCTCTTGTACTTACCAGGGCACTTACAGTATTATTTAGGTTGCTGCCTGCGATATTTTCAAGCTACTAGAAGACAGTTTCTTAGACATTTTCATAATGTTTTGAAATGCTGATGAGGATTTAGCATTAAAATTAATGGCAGCCAGCCGTGGTCTTTCAGATGTGAAAGACTGTGCAGTATTTTCTGGGAAAAAAAGGGGGAGCAGTGGGGAGAAGAATGGAGATATAAATAGCCAGTCTTGCTTTTCTCTAGGCAGGATCCTTTTAATCATGTAAAATAGATTTTAAAGATTAAAGACTCTAGACTCCTTTCTGCCTTTGCTCATGTCTCATATCACCAATTTTTTTGTGTGTAATTTGAATGAAAAAGGACACACATGGTGTTTTCATTTGCTTTACCCCAAACTGGAATTTCCCCTTGAAGAACTTAGCCCCTACTTCCTTTACAGCAAGGAGGAAGCCACTATATACTATGTGGAACAACACAAAACAGGAGAAAAAAACCTGAAAACCAATTCCAAATCATTACCCTACTGCTTGGACCTAGAACTTCAGCATTCTGAGATTCAGCTTGGAACTATGTCTTCTAAGCTGAAAAGGAGACAGAAGAAATACTGGTCCAACAGCTGTATCTGTATATGTATGAGGTGCAGCCTCAGATTTCATCCAGACACCATCACACTGCACATGGAAAACCTGCACTGATTGGAACAGGGGAACCAGCACTGGGAAAACTGGCTGCACCAGGGGCAAGAGATCTCTGTCCTGGTCAGAAAGCTCAGTGGTACCAGGGGTGTTCTGCAAGAGCTGCCAAAGGTGGAGGGCGGAGAGGAAAGGCCCAGCTCCACAGAGGAACTGTGAATCAAAGTTCTCCTGCAGGACAACACAGCCTGGCAAGGAGCCATAGGGGGCTGGGAGGAGAGAGTAGGTGAAAGAACTGAAAATCTGGGGAAGAAGAGCCTGTCCATGCCCATGAACAGTCTGTTGACAGGGCTGGAACCAAGAGATGACCTTCTTCTGCCACTGGCACGATAAACCCTGTTTTGCCACATCACTCCCTCCCACCAACACACACAATGCAACAGAACTTGCATCTCAGCACAGGTCAGTCTTTGTTCTTTAATCTACTTTTCTATTGCAAATTACAATCAATTCCTCTTAGACATTGACCAGAGCACCCTTTCTCTACCTTACACTCCTCAGGCTTGCAGCTACAGTCCCACTCAGTTTCCAGTTGCGACTCTCCTGGAGCAGGAAGTCCCTCATCTCCTTCAAGATTCTGAGGCCAACAAAAATCAATGCTGGAATGTATTGGTTTTATTATCTGTACTTAGTTGTGCTTCCCAAACGACACAGGCACAGAAGATCTCGATAATTCTGCTTGATTACATTTATAAATACTCAAAGCACCCTAACTTTGTTCCGTATACTAAAATATCAGTGGCCTCATCAGCTGGATATTCTTTCATATTCATAAGCCAAAGAATAGAAAGGAAACAAAGGACACTGTTCATCAGACACAAACCCATAAATCCTCCTAATGACGTTTGGAATTCACCTAAAAATCCTGGCCAAACCTGAGATGGTTTGCTGGTGAGCTTTATCTCCGTGGGTTTAACAAGTAGAGTCCTGTATCCCACACAATTACTCTGCCACGCAGGTGGCCTGTGGAAAGAGAGGTACCTAAGAGCAGAAAAGCCACGTTTAAATTTAAGAAGCTGTTGTCGTTCTAAGGAGTGCCTTCTTGTTGGGACAGTATGGTTAGAGTGGACATAAACCAGAGCATAGTTTGTGTTGGATTAGACCTTTAGAAATCATGTAGTCCAATCCCTCTGCATTGACCAGGGACATCCTCAATGAGACCAGGTTGCTCAGAGCTCCATCTCACCTGACCTTGAATGTTTCCATGGATGGGGCATCCAGCACCAATCTGAGCTATGTTTTCCAGTGTTTTACCATACTCATAACAACAAAAATTCTTCCTTATATCTAAAACAAATGCACGCAACCTTACCACAAGAAAATAAAACATGCCTGTTATTACGAGGAAAGACTCTTCCTTGACAGCCTTGGAAATGCAAGTTCACAAAGCACATACAGAGTGGGAAGTGCCAGCACAAACCTCCCACATGTGCCTCCACCAGCGTGCCCAGGGGATGAGGGCAGCGCGTTCCCAGCCTGGTCCTGCCTCTCTGCCGAAATGGCCACCAGCACTTTCAATTAATTCCAGGTGGGTTTGCTCCGCAGGCACCGATCCACTTGGAGCTGAACCAAATGCTCCCCTGGCTGCACGGATAGTGCACATACTCTGCTCACTCCCAGCCTGCAGATCTGTTTCAAGGTCCTGACCCGAGTTTTTAAAGCCCTTAATAGGCGAGGGCCTAATGAACCTTGGAGACTGCTTCTTACTGCACAGTCCAGAGCAGCAGCTGTGATTGCTCTGGGTGAGCAGGGCTCAGGGTGAAGCCCTCCTCGCTTTCTGCAGCCAAGCCTCCTGCCACCAAAGCCTCAGCCCTGACTTTTAACAAGAATAACATTCCCAGACACTCATCTGCAGTCCTGCCACAGCCTTCTCCACTATGGCTGCTGCAGCATTCATTAAAACATCACGCAAGATAAAGAATGGCTGCATTTTTAAAAACCCCTACATTTTAGGAAAAAGACATTTCTTCAGGCCTATGCAGAAAGCCATGGTGAGATCACATCCCCAGGAACAAAGGGAGAAGGACACTTTCTTAGATTATAGAGAAGTAGGTTTGGGACTGAACTTGAGAAGGTCTCATCCCTGTCAGGCTACAGCAAGGGCAGCTCAAGCAGGGGCACCCTGGTGGAGCAGCTCCGCAGTGAATAGGACCAGCCCACTTCATGTGCAGGCCAGCACAGCCAGACCCTCACAGCATCACCCTTCCTTGCAAGTTTTGGGAGAGGCCGTGCCAGATGTGTGTGTGGAATCTTCATACTTGGTAAGAGCCAAGGTAGATGCAGCTGAAAGAAGAAATTCCTGACTCCTGATATCTTAATGCTCCCTCATTCGTTTATCAGGCTCTTCTCACTCTTGAACATGCAGCCTGGGCTTTTTCTGCTACACGACTATGAATAGAAATGCAGAATTTTCCTGCCCCTAAATGCTGATTTGAAAGCTTGTCTGTACCTCCATCCTGCTTGCCACACACTATTTCATACTTTAATATCAACTTTAAAATAGACGAGAGGCTGATGAGCTGAAACACATCCAGCTTGTTACTCCTACAGCACTAGCACCACTCTCTCCCTGCAGCCTTCCTCTCCTTTGTATCCATCTGTCCCCTTTGCCTCCCTCTGCCACCTGCACTGTCCTTTCAGCATCAGAGTACAACCCTTGCTCAGCCAGAGCTCACCTGCACCTTCCAGGGGCCCACCAGGCACAGTTTATGCTGGAGCCCTTGTCTTGCCAAGCAACTCATTCCTCTGTTTCTAATCTCTGAACTTCAGCTGGCCCTTCTGGACAGCATGTTCATCTGCCTTCACAGCCCGCTCTGTTTCATAAGCACAGGTTCCTTCAAAAGAATAAGCAGCAATTACTGCAGCCACACCTATACTGGAAATGCCTGTGCAATGATCTGTAGCTCATGCTCACAAAGAAAACAAGAGCTGTAAAGAAAGAAGCATCCGTTCACTTTGAACTCGGGTATCTGGTCCTTCTCTGCAGCAGGGACCCGATCCTTTGAAGCCCTGAGCTGCCATAGCCCCTGCAGGACTTCAGTTTCTGCTCATACATGCAAATATAAATCAGAAACCACACTGTTGAAGCCAAGTGAGTTATGCAGGTATAACCTCAATGTGACAGGGAGAGCTCATGGATGTCAACAGAGCCTGGAATGGGCACCCTTTCATTTTTCACACAATTTTTCATTCTCAGCCACATGTTTTGCGCAGCTACACCAGCACACGTAGAGCTGGGGCAATAGGATAGCTGATATTTAGGAGAAATCACACGCTTAGATCAATGCACACTGCAGGTATTCAGCTGGAACCAAATATGTTGGAAGCAGTGTAAACCCCAGGGGGCTTGTTCACTAATCAATAAACACGAGGAATGTATGCCACTGAGTTATTGCTGCAGTGTTAATTGTAGCTGTACAGGAGGTTTTCTTCATTGCTAAAGAAACAGATATCTTCAAGAAGTGTGGATTTTACAAAACAGAGATGATATGAAAAATGCATTGCTGTTCACTTCTCTGATGTTTTTGACTTTAGGAAAGCATAGGAGGGTCTCTGTTTTGCAGCTAATTAGAATCTCCCTGTGCTGCCTTACGAAGGAGAAAGGGAAGTTCATAGTGCTTCCAATGCCCTGGCTTACCACAAGTGACATTTAAGCAGTCACCTGGGGGAAAATCCCAATGGGAGCACTGACAAAGCTTACCATTTGAAAAAGGTCACACCTTCTCTTCTTGCTCTGAATAGATGGTGCTGACCTTAAAAACCTTCCAGTCCCAGTCCCCCTCCTCACAAGCATGTGATGGAGCAGCCAGCCAGGGCAGTTCCAGCCAGGAGGAGATGCAGGGCACCATTGCTCTGCAGGATTTTCTTATGCCTTGTTTTCCTCTCGATAAATTGCAGATAAATCAACTCATCTGAGAGCAGGTGCTCCCGAGTATCAGCAGCACAGGCATCAGTACAGGAGCACCAGGCAGGGCACAGGCTGCAGTGGGGTACAGATACCTCTCTCTAAAGTGACTGCCTTGAAAACAGATGGCAAAAATGTAACAGCATTCCAAACCCCGGGTGGATGTGGCATTTGGTGTAAGTGTGGTGGAAGAAGGGGGATTCACAAAGACCAGTTTTAATCAAGGCATTCAGAGCAGGAATTGCCATTTAGCAGCTCTGATTCAGCCTCTGGAAGAGCCTATTAGATACAGACACTAAAAAAAAAAACTAGTCAGCTGAAGCTGGCTTTGCGAGACCCCTCTCTTGTTTCATTGATTAAGGCCCATCCTCACCCATCATTTAATTAGAGAAACAAAGAGCAGGCAGATGGAGAAACAACATATTCACCCCGTGGATGGGAACTAAACCTCTGGTAACACCGTGAGCACAAGGTCAGGCAAGGTTCTCAGAGCCTCCAGTCAAACCTGGATTCATGAGGTTCCAGCTCAGGACCTCAGCTGAACCTCCCAGGGTAATCCTCTTAGTCTGAACCTGTACGTATTAGCCCTACACATGCTAACTCTTCATGGGGGATTGCCATCCTAGCACCAGGTAGTCGAAGTAAAAGTAGCACCATGCCAGGCAGCTGGACTCAAATATAGCTCCCACCCCCCCCTCAGTACCAATCAGAGGCCAATCCTCCACACGGGCTGCAGAGACTTCCAACTGAGTCATCCTGTGGGATGAAGCAGGACAGCCCACAGCGGCAATCCCAAATGCTGCAGTATGCTAGAAAATCAGTCCCTGACTGCTGCAGTCATGAAAATACAATAAACATGCCCTATGATTCCATTTTTAGTTGCTTTTCAATGCAGCACTGCAGTTTGTCAGGCTTTCTTGTCCCAGCTGGAATAGATGAATTGCTGATGCTTTTTAGGACCATTGGCAGATGAGCACAATAGAAACATCGCTCAGATATTGATGACTAATGCACACAGAACGTTTCCAAAAACTGTGTTGCCATCGCAGCTAAACAAAGTGTACTAAATTAACATTCACATGGAAGGAGAGGAGCTCATTTCCACATATTCAGCATTTAAATGAACCTATGGCACCACTGTGAAACTCAACTGAAATCAAAAACTGGCCACAGTTCTCTTGAAAGTTTCATGGACCTACCAAACCCTAACTCAGGTTTCAGGTTGGCAGCAGAGCCTGGGATCTCTCACAGGGTTTGGGATTTCATTATAGAAATTTCTAGCCACTACTAGGAAGAGCTCTCAGGTCACAGACCTACAGACCTGTAGATACCATCCTCTCTTTAAATTATTGTTGCCTTGCTGCAGAATTGACATGAATTACTCATAAGGAAGAGTCTGGCACATTTCAAAGCTCAGAAGTCTTTCACCAGCTCAAAGGGATTAGATCAGCTTCTTCATGGGAAACTTCCCAGACAGTTTTCCCTTCAGGACTGGAAGTAATCTGCTTGAGCATGGCACAAGACAGGATTACCCTGCAGAGGTAACAAAAATCCTTGCAATGGCTGAAAATGTCACCACCACAAGAACTGAAAGCACAGGAAAAATAACCTCATTTAGAAAGAGCCCAAAACACCAATAACCAACACATCTAAGAGCAAGACAAGGGAGCCACAGACAGACTAATACAGCAAAAGGAAGAGCCCTCTGTCTGGAGCAGGACTAAGTAGATGACTCATGAAGAAGTTCTGTTGTCGTCATCTCTGACTAAACCTTACACTGAAGTCCAGATACAAAATGATCTGACTCTATGGAGAGTTCAAGCACTTGGAGGGAAAGAGAACTCCCAGCTCCAGTTCCCAGCTCACACTGTCACTTGAATCCTCCTACACAGTGATCCATCCACTTGAAAAATTATAAGCAGAAAAAAAAAAGGACATTTTTCCTGCCCTGTGTGCTCTTAAACTTCCTATTATGACAACAATAAAACTAATAAATGCAGAAGCACAGACAATTTCAAGTCTCCAAGACAGTGCTGCTTATTTGGTGGCTGAAGTCAAACATTTTCTGCTCCTTCAACACTTTGTGAGGATTGATGCTTCAGCACACTTAGAAATTGTCTTGAATATTTTTTTTCTAGCCCCCTATTCAGCTTATAGTTTGTTATTCAGGCACAAACAGACAAACAGAGTTGATTCTACTATCTCTGGCTATGGGATCAAACATCATCCCCTTAAGAGTCCCTTTTTGTATGGATTTCAATCATCTTTGCACAGGTAAAACTTGTATTGACTCACAGTCTGCTTTTTGCAATGCCATCAAACAATTAAGAGCCCTAGATGCTGGCTCATATTTTATAGATAAATATCCATCACTCTTCTTCAAACAGGAATATCACCTCCACGCTCCTGGTTTTTGCAACTGCTGAGAGCCAAACAGGGTGGATATATTTTAACAACCTAGCCTGACACTGAAAGCTCCCTTCCAACAGACTGAACCCATATTCATGAAATTATTGAGGGGGGAGAGGGAAGAAAAGGAAATGTTCTTGAAAACAGTAGAATGTTTTTATACATCTCATGGATTTCTGTTTCATTAGATATGGGAGCAGTGCCTTTAATGTAACTAACATGTGGCAACCACAGGGTAACCACAGAGAGTAAATCTGTCCTGCAGGAGGAAGCTAAAATGCAGCAGGGTTTGCTTCAACTGCTAGGAAAGAATCAAAAAAATCTTTTTAGCACTGGTCGCAACTGGGGGTGGAGGGGAGGGGAACTGAGAAAACACTAATAGTGACAGCTGAAAACAGAAATATCTCAGCATTTGTGGGAGGGGGAATCAAACAGGTCCCAGCATCCTGTCAGTGCTCCTGTTTATGCTGCAGATTTGTTCTTGTTGAGGAAAAAAAGATATCAAAGCGATAGATCTAAAAGTCTTGAGGTGGTCTTGAGACAGATACGTTTAATAGCAGCAGTTAATCATAGCAGTTCCAGAGGTGTACACAATTCTGTGCAAAAGCCAGGCAAGCTAGAGGAACTGCAGCAAGGCTTGGCTCAAATTGCCCTATTGTTGGGAGATCACAGTTGGTTTCACTGCTTTCCTTCAATATTCCCATCAGGACTGCAGCTCCCTTGCTTTGTTCCCCAGACAGCCCAGCATTTAACAGATGTCCTAAGTAAATCATGATCATTTGGTAGGCTTTGGGAGTAGAAGCTAGATGGAAAAATCACAGTCTAATAGAACAATCAAAAAAGTACCAGCACATTGCAGGCCATTTCAAAGTAAATTAGGGTATCTTTTAAATCTCTACACAACAATTTGTATTTGAAATCAAAAGACCGTATGTCATTGCCTTTCCCCTGAGTAATCCAAGAGAGAGAGCTCTCTGAGGTGCAGTAATAGGATGTAAGTGAAGAACTGGGTATTATTTTACCCGTGCTGTGATAATCTGAATGCATCACTGCCCAGCATCGTAAACAGTGAAGTGAGAAGAACAAACAGCACTTTCAAAACCCCACGTTGCACTTGGGGACTGTAGGAGGGGGAGGCAGACCATGTCTCCAGTGAGAGGGAAAGCAAACATTTAAAACTAAAGCAGAAGCAACACAGTATTATTTAAAGTCTAAAGAGGAAAACTACAAAAGCTTGCTTTTCACCTCTCCGGGAAGGAAAAAAGGCAAGTCAGAAGCAATGTCAAGAAATAATGTTGCAAGCAGGGAGTGCAGTTCTTAATAATCAGCAGTATTTTAAAGATCTTCTTGAAGTTTTGCACTGAGACACTATAATTAAGGAAAGAAATCAAAGCTTACCAGTTACCATCTGTCTGGAGCAGGGAGGGAGCTGATGCTACAGGATCTTTTCCACAGAGTAATGCACACTGCAGAAGTACCAGGAAAAAAAATAACAAGTAACAGAGCCATTACAGACAACGACAGCAACCCTGCAGGTCATGCTGTATTTTCCTCCTCTTTCCCAGCCACCCAGAAGGGTTTCCTCCCTCTCTCCCAGGCACAGCCCCCTCCCTGCCACCTCTGCCCAGCATCCCACCACCACTCACACGGGGACAGGCTCCAGGCTTCATTTTAATTGTGTCAGGAAGGGGGAAACCAAGGCTTTAAGCTGCCACTCGCACAGACTGGGGTGAACAATGCAGCCACCTGGGAGCAGGATTATTTAAAGGAAGACTCAGATCAGTTCTGAGTCTTACCTGCACTAATCAGGGCAAATAAATTATTTTTAAAGCATGAAGACAGAGAAGAGGATCATTATGTGTAATTATTTTAAAGAACTGTTTTAACATCCTTTTCAACGTGAACTGTGCAAGCTAATGCTACACACACTGAGGAACCCACAGAGGTTTCTCTATCTGGGAAAGGTTTCTCACAGAGATTTGCTTCCCAGGAGACAGCTGTATCTGCTTGCCTACCTGCATCCTCCACAGCCTTCCTAGAGCCGTGCAGACACTGCCCAAGCAGGGCACACAGCTCCCTCCTCCTCTTTTCAATTTGTGTGTTTGCCCACAGCCAACTGGGATCATGGAGCAGAAGAGTCACCCAGCACACCAGAGGGAAGGTACATCTGTTACTCTGCACCAAACCTGGAAAGCAAAGAAGTGGCAACTGATAATCATATTCAACAAACAAATTCCTGCTTTTCCCTAGAAACACCCTTCTCTCCTCCTCACTTCAGTTCACAGCACAATGATCCAGTGTTGTGGGTTTGCATTTCTTTGCCAGGTCGTTCACATGTAATTTCTTTTGTCTAATTTTTCTTATGCCTTCCACAGACAAGGTGGATAACACTACATAGAACTCCTGTGCCAGCAGGACCCCAAGAAAAACCCAGTTGCAGTTCAGTGGGATGCATACCTGCACTGAATCAAACCCTCACAGACTGATCTTTGGGTTGCTCCTGAATTACTAAGGGTGATTGGATCTCAGAAACATAATAGCTTTGTACACCAAGCCAGTCCTCCTTTGACTCCAGATGCAAAATTACCATTTTTCTGCTGAAAGGGTGATTTCATGCCATAACTTGCATGACTAAGGTTTCCAGAGAAGACTTTTGTTTAGATAAGGACAGGAGATGCCCTGAGGCTTGTATTGTAATGTTATATGGATTTATAGATAAAGAAATTTTTTGTTGAGCTGAGGGTGTGGTGTGATTTTTATCTGCGTGATTACTTACTGACAGACACTGGGAACAGCAAGATTCTTCCTGACCTTTTTTCACCCCTGCCTGGTTGGTTACAAGCTTCACAGCCAGTGCAGTTCCTGGGTACCACAGGCAGCCCAAACTGCAGCTGGTTTCTCTGTGTGCCCACCATCACTTGAGTGGACACTGCATCATCTTTAGAAGAGAGCTCTTCTCCACTTGAAATCCGATCTAGGGAAAAAAAAATTAATAGTCTGGGGTTAACAATGGCCCCAAAGGAAAATGGTCAATAGAAAAGGTTCTTCTGTGTTGGTATTCTTAACAGCTCCTGGGATTTGCCCTCCACTTGCATTATTCAATAGCTTGCACTTGCACTGCTTTTGATACACCTTCAACCTCCAGCTGGAGCCATCTGCATGACAAAGCCACCTGCACAGCTCTGGTCCAGCAGTGGCTCCTTGGCCACCAGGAGAGCCCTGTGCAGAGCAAGGCTCTCCCCTGCTCACCACCACCATGGTAGGTAAAGCAGCTCAGTTAATGCACAGCAAACAGAGGTTTGACAGCCAGTGGTGCTGCAGGGACATCATCAACTCTCCCAAGGCACTTCAGGAACATTGCTGGAAGCTTCATGTGTGTGTCTTGTCTGAGGCCATTCACTATTCTTCTTCTTATCTTCTACTTGAGACAGAAGATTATCTCAGTTCAGATTACTAGAAGGCTGTAAAACTCTATCTCAGCCTAAAAAATAATTCCCAGCAGTTTCTGAACTCAAGAGCAAAGCAAGAGACTGGATGGTTTGGGTTCAGTAATGTCAGAAACAGGCTCACTAACGGGATAGCTAATCCCGATAACTACGAAGCCTTTTCAACCAAATCAGAAAATAAAAAGTCACTCCTGTTTTCCAGACAAGAAAGGATGAATGAAACCTCTGGCTGTCAAGGTATGATACAGAGCCTTCGACTGCTGGCTGAGGAAAGCTGCAATAAGGCAGAAGAGAAGAACCATGGGATAAAGACCCTGATCTGGCTGCCCTTGCCCAGCCCACTCTGGTCTCAGCTGGAGCCACTGCACTGACCCTGGACTGCTTTGGGAACACACACAAGCAGCAAATGGCTTCCCTCCAAGTTTGCAGCTAAACATGTTTCCCTCCTCCTTGCCTTCTCATTGATATCCCAAATCAGAAACCTTGAGCTTGTCTTTAAACATGAGCATAATCTCAGGCTCAGACAGCTGATCCTCCAGCAGGAACACAAAGACAGGCAGCAATCAACTCCAGCAGTGGACCAGAGTCATGAACGAGTCATGGAAATGGCATTTCACAGTATTGACTGTCAGGTTCTGTGATACAGGATTTCATGGAATACTTTGTTTTGTCCAGCCATCTAAGTTTCAAAAGTAAAACTGAAGCTTTCTTCTAGCCATGAAGGTTAGTGCCAGTGAGTGCACCTAAGTTCAACACCTGTAGTTTAAGTCATGTAATTCAACAGTACCAGTACAAGAAACTCCTGATAATGGGCCAAACACAGTACCTTACTAATCTGAGTCAATGGGGTAAGGTAGAAGAAAAAGAAATTTGAAAATATTGCAGAAAATACAAGTACTTCTAAAAGGTACTCTAACTCTAGAAGCTTCAAAATATTGCAGAAATATTTTTCCATCCAGTTTCATTGATAACAGCATTTGAAGAATCCTCTTTCAGCAAAAAGTTGACAGTTTGAAAGGTTTTGAGGGTTTTTACTCTCCTACTTTTGCTTTCAAACTATCCATGATGCAGAACAGCATCACAGTGGCACTGAGTTAAGGGGATTGAATCCTCTGTTGCTTTAAGCCTGAAGATTCTTCACACTTTCAGCTTTAGCCTTATTCAGCTATGGGAAGGGAAATAATCTGTCTTGGATTTTACTCCACATTTCAAAATACCAAAACAATCCAAACACGAACTGCTTGTGTACAGGGCAAAGTCTTTGTTTTGACTGGCACCCAGGAGGAATTATGACATACTGTCATCAAAGCAAACTGCAGATTATGGGGTAAGCAAAACAAGTTCTCTCAGTTTTCCAAGTTTTCTCATCATACAAATATCTCTGTAATTAAACAGGTAAAATATATAGGTGTTAAAAACCTTGGAACCAATGCAGCAAATTGATTTTTAAAAATTAACTACTGTCCACACAGATGATGTTTCCTGAGCACATGAAAAGCATATGCAATTTTATTATATATCTATTTTAAATAACATCCTATCAGGTTTTGTGGATATGTACACACATAACAGAAGTATTTAACACATCCACATCGTGGTCACACATGTGCACAAATACACTGTTCTGCAGTGGAAGAATGCACTTCCTCTGCATAGTTCTGTCCAGGAACTGCTAATCTGTTATTAATTTCATCTTAGCATAAAGCCTCATCTTGGTGCCTTGGAAAGAGGTGCAGTTATGAACCTTCAAAAAGTTTGAGCACCAAGAGTATAGCCCTAACATTGCATAGAAATCTTTTTGTGCTGATTTCTTGAGAGATGTTTCTTCAGGAACAAAAAAAAAACCAACCAACCAAAAAAAATGTAATGGCTTTGTAGTTATTAAACACAGACATTAAGGTTAGGAATTTGAAATATTTCTGTAAACTTATAAAAACTTGGAAGATGCAACAAACTAATTTGAATTAGGTAACACAAAACAAATATTGGGCACACACCAAAAGAGAGTCTTCCTGAAAGTCATCACCTGTCCCCACAGCACATCACCATCTTGACAAAATGAATAAGGCAGCCAGACACTGTCACTGTAACTTCAAATGAATAACACAACAGGTAAGGACAAAGAGTGAAGATTTTTAGCCAAAATACAAATAAGAAATTCTATATTTTCAAGAGTCTGGTTTTCATCAACTTTGACCTCAATCGGTTTCTTACCTCTCAAACATTTGCTTTTCATAATTCCACTTTTCTGACAAAGCTCTCCCAAAGTCCTCTAATCGATGTGTATTTGTAAAGCCACACAGATCCTTTGTTGAAGCTTCTATTCTAATCTGGGAACTTTAATTTTCGGAGAAGCCGATTCCTTAGTGGTACGGAAGCATCAAGATGAAGGTTCAGTGAACCCAAGGTCAATAAGTCACACATTTCTTTTGACTAGTATTTGTTCTTGACAAGCAGGCTGCTCACAAATCCCTTTTGCAAGTTTAAGGCTCTGTGTAGCCTGCAGAGACAAAATTAGAATATAAACATCTACTCACTAGAGAAAACAAGGGAGTTATTGTCACTGTAAAGAAGGAGACATCTAAACCATACCCCCTCTGCATTAATTCCATTATTGTGCACAGGCAAGATGACAGCTATACCACCAAGTAAACTGCAGTTATCTAGCCAAATGATCATTTAATGTTCTTTATTTTACTTTTTCTAAGGAAAATTGATTTCTTGCTATTTATGTTCGGGGTATTTCATTGTGCTGTGATTATAAACTAGACTGAATGCATTTCCACCGACTCCCTGCAAAGTGTGTTTTACAGCCCTTCCTGTTTGCACAAGGCAAGATGTCTTTTTTAATTGCCAGTCTGTTTTTTTAAGTAGGATGCATGCTTGTTTGTTTACTCGGAAGCTCTGAGAGAGCCAGGCTGGACTCCAGTTTTCCACCAGGCTGCTGTGAGATATGGAAGGAAATATCCCCAATAACGATGTCTGCTATGCAAATCACAAAAAACACCTACAGCCCATTAAACTTCATCGAGGCTTCAGAGATCTCTGAAATTTAACTTGTAAGGACAATTCCTGGGGTGGGTTCTGGGTCATAGCTGTCACTTGTACCCCATCAGGTGTTCTCTTCCATTCTGCTGGGAGGGTGTCCAGCCTGAGTGGAGAGTGCAGAACAGCACAGCTGGAGCCGGACGAGGTTACGCAGCAGGAGCACCAGGACTGAACCCACACCACCAGATCCTTTCTCCCACACACCCAATTAGCCCCTTATCTCTGCCCTGCCAGTGCACAGAAATAACATGAAATGACAATTCAGGCAGTGCTGCAGCAACTGGTGTTGGAGCTGATGGAACAGCAAGGCGTGGGCGAGCTCTGCCAGACCAGGCTGCTCCACATGGACACCGGCACCACGCTGAGCTGGGTCCTGCCCACAACCCCACCAGGGGAAACAGCCCTACTGCAGGAACCAGCATGAGGTTTAGCAGGGAATTCACTCAAATTACCTCATCTTTGAGGAAATTAAGTGATCCCTTACTTGAGAAAGTGAAAACTTTCTACCTCTCATCTAGTTAGTTTTCCCACCCTCAGGCTGAGAGTCTTTGAAGGAGAGATGTTTAGACTCAGGTTTTGAAACATGTTCAACATCCTGTGAAATTTTTTTTTATTATTTCCTTCCCACATCTCAGTATGTAAAACCTTATTGCTGTGGAAATAAAGGTGTGAAAAATCAATCAGGGACCTTTGCAAGCTATAAAAAACCTAACGTAGCATTACAGGTTTACCACCAGCACTTAAAAAGAAGCTCTCTACGAAACTGTGTGGAAGATATTTCCCATGACATGAGGGTTTTGATGGACATACACAGTATTTTGCATAATCCAGCAACTATTTACCTAGAAAACCACAGTCCCTTTCACAAATACACAGCTCTATAAATATTATTTTAGTGCTGAAGTTTTACAATCCTTTAGCGATAAAACCATCTCATGTAAAAACATTTGTTTGGAGGTAGGGGCCAAACTTCACTGCAAATATCAATTGATGGAAAAAACAAACACTGAAACATGTTGAGGTTTTGTTCCCACCCACTCCCAGCTGTTTGCCTTGACTGTGACACCAGTCACTGCTGCTCAGATGTGAAGAACTACCTTTCTCCTGCTGCATGTTTACTCCACACATGCCCTCGGGGAGCAGGTGAGGAGCCCTGTGTGGTGTGGGCAGGGGCATGCCCTGTCCCTAGATGGCTTTGCCATTATTGCAACACATCACACAACCACCCGTGAGCAGCCCCATGGCACACACAGGGCAAGGACAAGGTGATGTGCTTCCAGTGAAACCTGGGATTTCTGCCTCCTCCTTAAACACCTCAGCCAGCTCTGGTGGTCCCTGCTCTCCAAACACTGCCCTGACCACTGCACCCTGCTGTCTCTTCTCCATGCTTTCTGCAGGAATGGGACATTTCACAAAGAGCAACTCCTATGCCAGCATCTTACCCTAGTGTGAAAGAACACGGGGAGAAGTTTGGATTGCAGTGTTACCCCTGTAGTCCTCTGAAAAGACCTTTTCTGCCTGACTTCACCCAAGATCTGCAGGAGGTGTGCTTTTGTCCATCTTGCAGATGCTACCTCAGAGATGCTGCTGTCCCAGTCATCTTTAGCATCCCCCAGACAACCCTGAAATACTCAGGAAAAGGGGGATGTTGGCAGCTGAAAACTTGACAGACTCCCCTCCTTCCCTCTCCCCCCACCAATCCCAGCTACAGGATATTTTCTTGGCTGCCCATACAGAAAATTCATGAAAACTGCGGTGAATAGTGTGGAACAGAGGTCAGCAAAAATACAAGAGTCACTCCATCAGCATGAGTGTCAGCCCTTTGCTGACAGCAAAAATAAGTTCATCATAGCTTAACAGGGACAAATTTACATCTGAAAGAACCAAAAGCGAATAAACTCACCTCAATCCAGTCTCACAAACCCTGGTCTCCTAATTCCCAGCTGCCCAGACTGGAGAGTGTTATGACACCTTGGCAGGACACGTTTAATCAGCAGCATGACCTGACCTGTTCTGCAGGGAGAGCCCTTGGTGTCCGCATTCCAGCCCTGACCTGTGCCGCAGCATTGCTGGCGTTTGCTCCACCGTTACCGTCGCAGGAGCAGCGGATCCCGAGTGCACGGGCCATTACCCCTCCCTGAGCTCCAAGCAGTGCCAGCTGACCCCAAACACCCCCACCACGCTCCTCTTTCGGTGAGATAGAAGCTCACGAGCGCTCTCAATAATGCCTTTGAAATTCCCAGCCATGCCTTTTTCATGGATCCTCCCTAAAACAACCACTGCTTCTAGAAGCAGCCTCTTTGCTGGAGAGATGGACTTCCCAGAATTCTCAAAGGCAAAGAGCTGAAGAGGGGGCTCATCTAAACCAGACAAGCACATTAAGCTCTGCATGAGTCTGTGCGTGCACTCTATTCTGCAGACAAGTCATTAGCTGAGCTATTTTTCCAGTCAGATTAGGAAGGAAAATCCCAGAATTATAAAGTCGAACTTGCAGGGCCTGATTCTCTGCTGGATTGGATAATTCTAGCGAAAATTTCAGATAAAGCAAGCGTAAGACAATGCTACATGAGAACCAACCTCATTGAAATCACCAGGATTGCCCCTCAGCCTTTAAAGGACCATCTCATTCAGTGTCCACGAAAGTGAAGTTGTTCCCAAGAGAGGCCCAATTGCAAGTGAGAACTACAGGGAGTTGTGAGAAAACAATTCTCCCAGGCTTTGATTTGCTTTGGGGATAAATCCTCACATCTCTTGGTCACAGCTCCACTTCTTCCAGGTTTGTGAGGAAGCTCACAGTGCTGATGGTACTGAGCTCATGTAAGTGTCAGTTATTTTGGAATCTCTCCGGAGAGAAATATTTTGACAGTCATATTCTGTTCGTTATTCTTCCAAGAGAGGAAACATGCACGTCACTATCTAAAGGAGAACAGTCAGCCCACCACGCTCTTGCCTGACTGGCTTACTTATCTTGATAAATGCCGGCTAAGATCAGGACTTAGTGCCATTAGATGTGTCTAAAACATGAAGCTGTCATTACTGTGTCAGCACCAAGGATTGTTTCCAACCGTGATAATGGTGGGGCCACGTTTTGAACAAAGACAGATTTGAGTCTGCAATGGCCTGCCACACCAGCTGGTTCCCATTACTGCACAGAGACCTTTTGCTCACGATTATGAGCTTCGCCATTTTTTTTTCTTTTTAATTGGAAACCAGAAATACCCTCCCCATCTATGACTCACACTGGACCTAGCAAACGGTTACCTCATGGTTAGGGGCTGGCGGGGTTGGAGCCTGCAGCGGTTCAAAGACGTGTTTGATGCAAAGGCTGAAGAACAGCGGGTTAAGAGCTCCAGACTGCAACCAGCTCTGCCGCAGGGATCCCGCATCCTGATCCTCCCACACCACCGGAGCTCCGGCAGCACAGGCACCACAGACATGGAGCTCCTCACACACAGTGCTGGTGCAAGAACACATCTCTGCAACGCCTTTTTGACCCTGAGCAGCTCTAAGGGGAGTAGTTTCATACCAACAGCGAGAGGAGAAGAAATCAAATTCATTCTGACCTGACTCAGCCCAACATTTAAGCAAAATGCTTAAGTACTTCCCTGTCCAGCAAAGCACTTAAGTATGTGGTTTAATTTATAAAGGTAAATGTTTATGTGCTTTGGACTGTTGAACTGGCAGCTATTACCCCATTACACCAACTGCTATGTATGTACATATAATTATATATAGACAACTGTTGTTAAAAATATATCTATAGCTGGTTTTAATCTCAGGTTTAAGGGATTCTCAGTGGGTTTGTAGAAATTACATAGTCCTGCAAACAAACATAATTACATACATCATTCAGTTGCTTTCCATTTTCCTAGTAGAGATCTGTCCCTGCAAGGCAGCAGCCTGTGCTTTATTCCCCTAAGCCAACACCTGAAGCTGTGTCTTGTTTCTGTTCCCATCAGACTGAGTTTCTGAGTGCAGAAGATTCCACATGAATATAGATTTAAGACTCGCTGCTTGAAAATGTGCAATGTCAAGTGTCCCACTGAGTTTTTCTGAGTTGGCTGTGGCAATATCTGCTACCCGGTGCAGTATGATCATTTCAGACTTTAATCCTGCCTAATCCTGTTCTACAGGGCTTCATATTCCCTCCCATCCTCTTCGCCTGACAGTTTTGGCACCCATACCACACACATTATGTTACTTATATGGAAAATTAAGATCATCTGGGCATCTTAGAGTGAGGACTTTTGCTGATCACAGGGCTTTTCTCACACCCAAAACCCAGCACCTCCTGCTCTCACCTTGGAGTTCTGTCCAATCTCACCTCAAACCATTTCAATTTGGTTGTGCTGAGAGCTCCCCACATTTGGCTCAGTTTACACTACAGTAGATGGCATCTCTTATTTACGCTGCATTGTAATGCAAATAGTTTGTAGCTATTCAGCATAACAAAGCCATGATTTCAGAAGAAGCAGAAATCATGTGCCTCTTCTTTTGATTTTTTTCCCCTCTATAGCAAAGCAACAACTTACCATCCCTAAAATAAAACCAGTTAGAAAAAAAAAAAGTAATTAATTCCTAGTAAATAGATGCAGCAATAGAAGCAATTAGTTGAATTGTCTCACTGGAGCTACAGGGTTAAGATCAGGTGGAAGCTTGGCCCTTGCTTGAATAGGAACTGCCAGTTTTGGAGCTGGGCATCCTCCTCCCCTGAGGAAGGGAAGTGCTTTTTAGGTGCCCAGACACCGCAGAGGCCACAACCTCGTTGCGATTCTCTAACAGCCAGGTTTCACATTTTTAAGTGTTTCGCTTCCATAATGGAGGTAATAATGCCTCCTGAAATGAGGAGAGAGACGAACCCACAAAGGGGAGACAGTAAAATGGTCTTGTAAACAACTTAGAGTGGAGACACTGTGCTGCACACTACCAGTGCTCCAATCCCAGAAAAATGACAGGGTTCCTGAAAACAGCTGTGGGCACTGCAATGTGAAAATGAACGTCAGAAACTGCAAGGGCATCGTTTCAAAAGCTAGAGATGTATCTTAGAGCTGTCTTCAGGGCAAGAATAACTCAGCAAACCAAAGGGAAAGAAAATAACCTTGTTCAGAATATGGCAGCTTATGATCCCAAGTGGGCAGCAGTAAGAAAGGAAATCGTTAGTTACCACCAATGCCTGACAGCCCCTCGTTTAAGGTAAAACATTCAAAGGTACCTTATGGACCAAGCAGAAAGTTTCAAGTGGAAAGCACCTGAGTCCATATTCAGTAAGAGCTTCCAAAGCCACACAGGTGTCAGCCCAAGATTTTAGGATAAAACTTTAAATAACCTGTAAGACAAATGCTTTGCAACCTCCCCGGCTGCAGGACAATACGCTCTGGTACTTCTCTTCTTTAGACTCTGAAAACTGTGGTGTTTCAGGGCCTTTTCATTAAGCTCAAAGGGTTCAAGGGATTCACTGATAGTGAGCACCCGGATAATGACCTCACATCTCATCTTTGGAGGGAACCACAGAAGGAAAGAAGGATGGCCCACAGCCTTTGCTATTAGCTGGGACAAGGAAGTAATTTCCCTGGTCTGATACCATAGATGAGCCATGTTTCCTCCTTCTGCTTGGATATCTCATCTGTGCATCAGAAAGACTGGGTTCACAGCAATCCCTTACCTTCCACACTGCTGGTAATTAGCTACTGCAAGCCTGCCAGTCCCACAGAGGCCTCAAACTAGAAGTGATACTATATATGGTGGGTCAGAGAGAATGGATTTTACCACAAAAGCAGCTGTGGATCTCTCAGGCACGGGTTGAATACAGTTAACATGCTTCAAAATCATTCTACTATCATATGTTGTCACTATTCAACAACTGAAAAATACAGATATAGATTTTTATGCCTTGAACTTTCTTCTTTTGACAAAGCAGTTTTGCTGAGAATTTTGGAAGGTTGCTACACTACTTTTACTTTGTTCAAGTGTCTCTGGTGACAACCATATCCTGGAGTGTATTAGAGTTTAAAAATACAGCAGCAAGATAAGCAGTGGCAGGAAGATAGAGGAATTCAGAACTTTGAGACTCAGAAGAAAAGATATTTCTAATCTCTGCTGAAAATATAAGACAAAGTGGATAAGGCAGACAAGCATAAGGAGGCTGTTATAAACAGGAGAGGTTGGAAAGAAGGAAAGGAGGAAGGGAGGGGGAGCTTCTCACACCAGCAAGTGAGCTTGATAGCAAGATGAGAGAGAGGTCACAGCAAGACCAGTAGAGCAAGCAAGGAGAACTCCACAGAGATAGAGCCTAGAAGACAGGTCAGGGCAAGTCTGTGTCTATGGCTTGCTTTGTTCTTATTTTTGGCTTTCCACATACTTTCAAAAGGAGAGGTTATCAGATTAGATTTGATGGGACACCATTAAGACAGAAGGCTTTTCCAGCTCTATTGTGTGCATGACATTCCTTCCCCTCTGGTCTCCAGAGATCTCATACATCTGGGGATGTAATCTGCAAAGCACGAACGCAGGACTGCATGGCAGTGCTGCCTTTGGTTAGGAATTTGATCAAAGGTGCAATTTAAAGCGGGTGTTTAATGGCCTCAGAGTGTTTCTTTACCCTGGGATTGTACAGCCCAGCCTGTAACATACCCTTTTGTGCTACCAACAGGTGCTGGGAAGCATGCCAATGTCCTCATCTCACAGAAAGCTTCTGCCTTTCCTGATGGACTCCCCATGCTAAAGGAATTCTAGACCTTCGCTGCTGTAAGGCAGGAGATTCAGCCATCTCAGCTAAAGAACAATAATTGGTACCAGATGTTGATTTCCTGAGGGTTAAATCTACAAGAATATAATATATTGGAAGGGGGGAAAAAAAAAAAGAAGTGTGTTTCATAGCAATGCTCTGGGAATTGAGGAGAGATGTGAACGGAAAGGCTGGTTTCCACTGCAGCAGTCAGAAGTGCCATATTTCTAAAGGTCAGAAGATTCTGCATAATCAACATGGGAAAAAATACTGGTGTGGAACACTTGGCAAAAAGAATCAGTAACCATAGAGGTGTATAATAGTATCACCAGTGGTGCTGCCAAGGTGAAAGAGGACCTAATGCTGTTAGCTTGCTGAATGCACACTGAGACACCGGCAGATGAGATGGGGGCTGAGGTGGGAGGAAACTATCATTCTAAGATTTCAGCTGCTCTTTTACAGGAACCTACCAATTCTTCCCTTCTCTGTGCTTTCTTTCCATTCACCTTCACACTGAATAATCTCCAACAATTCCATTCTCAAAGCATTTCCCATGTTGCCCACCGTATGCACTAAATTCTGACAATTTATGCCTTGCATCAAAATTACTTCAGACTGCTTTAGTTGTAAAGAAACTCCAGACCTTCCATGGCCACGTGGACTCAGACAGATGGCACTGGAAAACTGCTCAGCACTCTCTTTCTTGCAGAACTTCTCCAGTTGACACACACAGGGTATCATATTGCCCAGCACAGATACTGCTCCCAACAGTCCACCCTCGAGCCGCTGGGTTTTATCCCTCCCAGCAGTAGCCAGATGACACAGGAGAAAGCAGAAGCTGTGACACAGCTAAATGTAGGGGCTATGGGAAGATGACAGGAACATGGCAGAGCTGCATAAAGATGTCAGAGGTAGAGGGAAAGGACAACAGGGATATTGGGAGAGATGAGGATATTGCAAAGCAAAAATGAAAAGTCTGCCAAGATCGCTGCAGTGGAAGAGCACACAGGACTGGACAAACCCCCCTTGCTCATGCAACAACTCCTGGCTTGCCATTTAATATTCAGTGGTATTTTATAGCAGCAGGATATCCCCGACTTTTCCCCTGCTTTGGAATGTAAATAGCTGTCTGTGTGCTGGTGGAGCAGAGCCTTGCTGCAGGCACAGCCTTGCAGGAGGCAGGAGAAAGCCTGGCCTGTTAATCTTGACAGGGCTTAGGAGAGAGATCAGATTTGAGCAGTTCAGCATCAACAAGACTGGGATAATTCTAGATGTACAGGGGAGAGCTCTAAGTACCTAAGGAACCCTCTTGGTGGTGATACTCAGCCGCTTACAGAAGTAGGCGGGAGCAATCAGGATTATCCTTTAGGATTTAGGTGCCTAAATTCTTCCTTGAGGTCCTCCTTGGGCATCCATTCCTTTCTGTAATTCCAGCCCTCCAAAAAAAACCACAAAAAACCTCACTGTCCCTTGTCTTCCCCATCCACGAAGCACTGGTTAAAAACACCTGACTATCCAAATAAATCCAGGCATCCTGGAACCTCATTTGCTCCTCTTTGCAGTCTTACAGCTGACTTGGGTACAGCAGCGTGATATTATAAAATCACAGAACTGTTTAGGTTAGAAAAAGCCTTTAAGATCATTGAGTCCAACAGTTAAACAGAAGATAAATAACAGATAAATAAATAAGAAGATAGATAACCTTCAGAAATAGGCAAGAGTACAAGGAACAAACCACTACAGCAGGAGATCATGAAACAAAAATACAAAAACAATAACAAAGATTGATCTACTTCAGTCCTAGTGAAGAAACTCACATCACTGCTCTGCCCCTGGGATTGCCTTTGGGTTCCCATCAAATTGACCATAGCCACACAATTGAGGTTTTGAGGGCTACTCATAATTTTTCCCTTTTTACTGTAATTTGGCCCCAAGAATCCCTCATGGGAAGCCTTTCTAATATCCTCTCTCTTTTACCAATTATAAAGGAGTAAAATATTAAGATCCCCTTGCAAGGAACCTGAGGATTCCTGCAGAGCTTGTTTCAATGTAAATCTCCTTAGTAACAAAGGAAATGGAGGGGGGAAGAGAAGGAGTCTGCACAGGATTTGCAGCCTGCTTTTCTAGGGGTGTTCGCTGCCACACTGTTCCAGAGATGATTCAGCCTCTCCCTGTCAGCACCCCTCACTGCTCCTAACTTCTGGCAAGGATCACCCGAGAGGAATGTGGGTTTTTTTTCAAAGTTCTCAATGAGGTATCAGCTGTTCTTTAAAGAGATTATGGTGGGAGCATTCCTAGCACATTGACTCCACTGTGCAGCCAGCCTTGTGATTAAATGGCTCAGCAAAGGTGGTATCCAAGGATAAACTGTGCCAGGGATGACAACATTTCCTCACCAGAGGGGGGAGAATCTAATAAAAAATAAGGATAGAGGGAAACTGCTCTAGCTCTACAGCTATTATTAGTGTCTCAGAGCATTGTCACTGCTTTGCCTGTGCTGTCAGATGTCACTTTGCATCAGTTCTGGGCAACGCTCAGAAGAAAAATGGTGGAACTCATTGAATTCTGCAATGCATGACTGGGCTCCGCAGCAGGGCTGCACAGAGGGTTAAGTGACCTCTTAATGCTGGTGGGAGCACTGCTCAACAAGTTCAAGTGGGCTCTCCAATAATTTATGCAAACACCTTTTTGCATAGACCTGCAATTTGTAGTAATTTATCCCTTCTCTCCAGCTGCTCTCGCAAAGCATGAAACAGGTACTTAAAAATGAGTTCCAGCACTTTGTCCCACTGTCCCCTGCAGCTGCTCCCTGCTCAACTGGCAATCCAAACGAGGGGAAAAAGACAACTGAGGCAATGAAATGACTGACATATAAAGGACACTTGGACTTTTGGGCATGCTTGCTTGGAATCCAAGTCTGGTCCATGAGCAACATACGTAACACAGCAGCACAGCTAAACCCCTACACTCATCCTCTCTGGAAATTTGCTTTTCCATATTCCTGCCACTTCTTGGAGGATCACCCTTTTCATCCTCATTTGTTTTTCAGGGGCAGCTTCTCGGCACAAAGCTGAGTAACTTTGTCTCAGTAAAGAACTCTGCACTCAGCAGATGCCGACTCGAATTCTTTCTGCCTTGAGGAAGCACGTTATGAACATCCTCTGCACTCTCAGGAGGAGTCCAGAATCAGTGCATGCTCCTTTTCACTGCTCAGGATCACCGAATGGTTGAGTTCATTCTGCTGATCACGTGGCAGTTCACTTTGAACTCTGTGTACAAGCGAAGTTAATTGGAGCTGACATGAGACCTACACACATCCTATAGCATCCTCATTACTGCTTTTAAATGCCTGCCTTTGCTCTGAACTGAAAGCCACAGCCACCAAGAAGAAAGAAACGTATCTAGTTTTCCTTCTGATCTTAGTCACCTGCCAACACATTTTGTCTGCTCTAGCAGAACACAGGATTGTTTAACGGCCAGCTAAACACAAGTTAAAATGGCAGCTTTGGGGGGTGGGAGGGGGAAAATAAAAAAGAAACGAAACCCCCAGGTGATAGTGATTTATTGAAATGGGCTAAAATCACACCTTAACATCCAAGCTGTAGACAGATCCTGTATTCTTGAGGTGAATTTTGGGAAGCTAATTTAAGTTCTCCTTTCAAAACATCTATTAGTAATTCGTCACACTTGATGTGACTGGGAGTAATGTCGTGCTGACGGCTGCAAGATTTCAGCCAGACTTGTAGATCAGAGGACCTGATGGATTGCACTTCTAAGTACCTGCACAGCTCTGAAGCTCAAATTGACTGTCTGGCAGTATTCTTTCTGTCCTGCTGCATTGGAAAGCTTGATTTTAAGGAAAACTTTTCATAGTTTTGACCACAGTGTCCAAACCTCAGAACATAAAAAGCTCCTCATTGAGGAAAAATGGATTTTTATTGTCTGAAGACAACAAAAGACAGCTGTGTATACACACATACTGTGATGTAACATTAGGAAAAGCAGAGAGAGACTGAAGCAATCTTTGTATGCAGACACACACCTGATTCCCCAGGAGAAGGTAATGCACTGGCATGAATTTCCCATGGTCATCCTGAAGGAGGAAGACAGCTCTGAGAGCTGCTTGATGAGACAGATCCCACAGCTCCCTTTTCACCAAGGGCCCTGTCCTGTCCATCTGCTGTGCTCTGCTCCAATATAAGTTTATTGCTGGCCATGTCCTGCTACCTTGAGTGTCAAAAGCTCCACTAAGCATCTTGTTTTTTCTGCTAGACCAAATCAGGTATAATCCCAAAACTAGAGGAGAAGGAAATAGAAAAAAATCTCATGCACAAATATTTGAGCTCTTAAGCACCATTGGGGAACTCTTAGATTAGAAAGCACAAACAGAATTTAACGATCATCCAAAGATGCAAGTGTGGAAACATACGAATTCCAACTTTGGAATGAATTCTTTGAGAGCTTGGCTCCTTTGTTTCCAAGGTCTGGATTTGTATGATCTATTTTAGTAGCAATGCTACTGGTAATACTTTTCCCTTTCCCTCAAGAAAAAATAGTAATGTCTACTTTAATTTGTTTTCTCTAAGCTGCTGCCTCCGAGCCTTTCAGAGTGACACAGAAGTCTAAACAAAATTTCACTGACTCCAAAATCTTTTCCTTTGGTTTAATCACAGTTAAAGCTTGAGCAACAAGCACACAAACGCTACCTCAAGTGTAAAAAATAAAAGGCTGAAGAAGTACATCAAGTGCATCAGAAGTCTGCCAGGCAGAAAGCAAATGGCTAAATTTATAGAGGTGGCTCCTGCTAACAGAAGAGCTGCTCAGCCCCAGCTATTTCATTACTATTGCACTAAAGGGTCCTAGGGACGTTCTTTTTGAGGTGTAGGCAATTCAGAGAGCTGAAACAGCACTGTAATTTGGCCTGTGAAAAATGAGTAGGTGTTCACAGTTCATTTCCCAACAGAGAAAGTCATGCACATCACAGAAACCATCATCATGCACGGAACTAATAGCTGCTCTGCTCAGCAGGCACACCCATGCACGTTACTGCAGCCGTGCAGTGCCCCTGCTCTCACCACAGAAGAACAAGAGACTTGGGTCAGCAGCACTGCCAGCAAAGCACCTTCTTTCCCAGATCTACAGTCAGGTGAAAAAATATAGCAATGCTGTAAGTAAATACGAGCAACCAACACTCTAGGCTCCTGAAACTACAAAACAAATTGAAAACTGCGAAACATTCCCATAGAAATCCCCTGCTCCCAGTTGAACTGGAATAAAAACACACTGAGAGAGTCATAAACACAAAGTGAAAAACTAAAGGATGTGGGGGAGAGGATACAAAGCTAACGAAATGTTGGATAAATGGAATAAAACATGCTGCTGCTTATCAGAATGAGTAACATCAGCTGTGGTCAAAGGTCAATGGCTGGACAGGACAAGGTATTTTCACATTCCTGTTGTAGGGAAAGAAGAGGGCAAGGCTTGGCAACAACAGAGCACCAGCTCTTGGGATTCCAACAGTTATAAGCCTACACAGGCACTCTGCCTTAAACCCATGCAAAATCTTAGAAAACCTCAGGACCCCTCTAGAAGACCATTAGGCTGATTTCTGCTTGGATATCGCCGAAATAAACCGAAGTCAAAATTAGAGGTGGCTGAGTCCAATTTCACCTTGATTAGTATTTACATAACGCACAGGGAAACATGAGAGGAGCACATAAATAATGTACTGTTTGTTGCAGGCCTCTCTGGAGGAGAGTTCTCAGCTCTGGCATTGATGTGCATGCGCACACCAGCTCCCTGTGCAGAAACCCCAAATCTTCCCTCAACGCACAGAAGTAAACTTCCAGAAGCTGAGTCACACATGTTGGGGTGCAGACTCAGGCTTCACTCACCAGAAGGTCAGACAGCTGCATTCCAGAGCCCCATATAGAAAAACACGGAGATGTCCCAGATCTGGTGAATTTAGAAGACATTCCCCATTTCCTTAACTTCTTTCCTTCTAGTGGACTTTACATTTATGACAACGCTCCCAGGAAATGCAAACTTGGGAGGGGCTGATTGTTGAATTTTTCCTCCTGTTATGGTACCACCACTTATCCACCCAGTCTTAACACAAGTTGGGGGGACTCCAATACAAAATTATTACCTAGGAATGACTCAGTACCACCAGTTTCTAAGGCAGCTGCACAATACAGTATTACTCAACAGCCACAAGCTGACGGTGCCACCTGTGAGAATAAAGTGAGAATGGTTTCTCTTCCCTATTCTCATTCTTTTCATGTTGGAAGGAGGGTTTAACTTCGTGCCCAGTCCATGTGGGTAAAGGTGGAGGGCATCTGGACACTTCTTCTTTACTATACCTTGGCGAACATTGTTAGGAAAATAATTCCAATACATTCTTGGAAGAGACTTTGCCACTTCTACTTATCCTACTCTGAACTTTTGGGTTTTTTAAATGACACCACATGCCCCTACCACACTGCTTCCCAAAGCACCCCGAAGCAACAGCTGTATCTGATCCTGGTTTGCAAGGTCCCGAGAAGCATTTGCAGACTTTCAGCCAGAGAGACAGAAAATGGCCATGTGGCAAAACAACCATTAAACCACACATGTTGGAACCTTGAGCGTTCCTCTGCAAGTTTACAGCCCTCAAGCTGGAAGTTTACAGCCCTTAGCCGTAAGCTAAGTAGCTGAGGGTATTACTGGTGGCAAGAGGGACCTAAAGTGCTCAACACAGCAACTGTCCTCTGGTAAGGCACTCATACTGAGCCAGCAAGAGAAGTAGTTCAAAGCTTCAGCATCACTATTTTCCTGATGCATCAATGTCTCGTAAGTTTGCAGCAAATGAATGTCATCCTCAAGCATACTGTTAGGAAAGATTGCTTAAAATTAATTAGCTCAGTAACAATGGCCTGTCATTATGCTACTAAGTCACCAGCACGAGCACATAAGTTACAGTGACAGCTCAGGGTATAAAATAAGTGCCTTTATATCGAAATTTGAAAAGTGCTTAGCAGTCAAATGCCAATCTATTCACTTCTGCTAATATTGCATAGTTTCCTCTTAATAGACTGCTCCAAACTCCCCCACAAAGATATGACTTATTTTACTACAGAGAGGTCTTTCTACTTCATACACTGCCCATGCACAAATATAGAAAGCTTTTTAAAGTGCATTTATTTCTACAGTGTCGATTCACTCCACATCAAGATGAACGTGAGATTTAGAACATGACTTTAGAAAAAGCTGAAGGTAATGGAACAAAAATTCTCTCTTGGGTGACTTAGCCAGGGATGCATGATAAACTGAAGGTAAGGACCGGATTTCGAGGGGCAAGAGCATCAGCAGTTGCCACATGCAGCACTTTACAAGATTTCCCCAGTAGAGAAGGAAATAGTTATTGCTATAATTATTTCATAGTTCCAGTCAGCTGCATTCAGTTGTACTGTTATATTCCAATGGCAGGAAAATGGAATACAGTAAACTATAAATATCTGTCAGAATTCCTTTGAAAGGACAACAGTTAATTGCATAGCTTGATCTCCTGCCGTGCAGAGCTTGCATTTCAGGTTAGAAAGGTACAGATTGTTATTGATTTAATTCTCTTGAAACATGTGTGGTATAAAACTGTTCAAAAGACTTATGGGGGAGAAATATATGCTTCCAAAGGAAGTCCTACAGCAGAAGACTGTGGCAGGCTACCTTCTTGTAAAATGCTTTCTGAAATTCAATACATTCCCTTCCAAAGGCCCTCACAGCCCCCTCAATAAATTGAGGTTCCTTGCTTCATTTGCAGAAGTGAAATTAAATCAGTGAATCAGATGAAGGACAACAAAAGATTAGCAATCGTATGAGGTGCATGTAAAAAATAATTCTGTGTTAATAATAACTCAGTCCTTATTACACACTCACTCTAACAGAGAGCGAGCCATTCACATCTTTCCTGTTTTCCTTTTATCTAACTTCCAGTTCTACCTTTCTCTTTGCAAAATAATTCCAGGCAGTCAAGCCAATACGTTTAACTATTATATTCTCCTGTCTTTGAATCCACTTCTGATTTGGCTCATGCAAAGTTGGTCTGATGACCCAAAGACGTCAGGACATATAATTGTGCAGTAATTAGTCAAGCCTCATCCATTCTGGGAATAAATTTCCCATTATAGGCATGGACAGCAGTGAAGGTGAAGCCCTGTTTAACACTTGTCCAGCTCATCTACGTGCCACAAAGGGTAACTTGACCCAGTGTAAATTATGTATCATTGTGATTTTGTCAGCCTCTCTTAGTGCTTAGCCTGCTGCTGGTACACAGAGAGCCAAAATCCCACTGCAGGGAAGCCTTTATTAACAAGTTACACAGCTACTAGTAAATTGCTTACTCCCAGATTCTGTAATTAAGATGACACATCTTCCTGACGATTGCTTTAAAGAGACAAAATATTAGTGGAAGAAATACTGCAGAAATGTTTCAGCACCTGTTTATCATGACCATGTGTTAAGCTGTGTTTGCACACCCTGCCAGCCTTTATTGGGAGATCTCTGCAAGTTGTAGACTGCCAAATATACCTTCCCCAAATCAGTTGTTACTGGCTTTCCCCACACTTTGCAGGCTTAGGACAGAAAACCATAGTTACAGTCTTAATCTTCAGGTTCCCCAAGGTGGGTGGGTGAGTTTTCTTGTTGTTCATTTGGGAATTTTTTTAATACTTTTTCTTTGAGTATTAGCTGATTAATAATATGCACTGAGGGATTAAAATGAAATGTATTGCTTTAACAAATCTCAGAGTAAATTGAGCACAACCTGCAAGATGCTTGGAAACAGAGGCGACTTCTACTCAAGGAAAATTTCTAACTCCCAACAGTTGCACCCAATAAAACTGAAAAGATTGTCACTTTTACTCACCCCTAAACACCCTGCCCCACACCACCCACTGATCACACGGCGGCTGTGCACTCGCCATGTTCCAAAGGCAAGTAAAAGAATCATTAAATCGATGACTGAGCCCAACAGGATTTAGGCATCCCTGGCTGAGGAAGACAGCATTCACTGCAGGGCCTGAGAGCAGACACGGCGCTCAGCAGGCTGCTCCCAGCTGAGGCAAGAGGCAGCTCCGAGGCTCCCAAAACCCACCCCGTGCTCATGCAAAGCCCAAGCACCCCACAAAGCCCGGGCACCCAGCATCCCACTTCCTATGGCTGCAGGCAGCAGTCAGAGCCTGCCCACACCGAATGGGTTGGATGGCTGGAACCCCAGGCAGAGCAGACAGGCAGCGACCCAGGTATGAGAAGGGTGGGGAAAGTTTTACGGAGATGAAGTAGGCAAGAAGGAATCTCTGGAGGAGAAGAGAGAAAAAAAAAATTAGAGAGAGATTTAAGATAACAGACAGCAAATGCAGACAGGATGCAAATGGGGAATTCTTCCAAAAGATTATTTTTACCACAGAGGATCTCGGGAAGTGTTTGGGCTCACTGCTGCATGGGTGAGGAAGATACACTACTGAAGACATTATGGGAGAGGAACACTGGCTTTTGTCTCTTGAGCTCCATTTCTGTGGTTTAAAGCAAGGATAAAGATAATAACACCCTGTCCTGAAACAATTTCAGGAGCTAAATAGAGTATATACAGTCAAGTAAAATTAAGCTATTGTTATTAACTCTCACCTTCTCTCACCTATGATATCAGATGAAAAAGACAGTTTCTCTGAAATAAAAAAAAAGCATCATAAGAACTACCATTCACAGTGCTATTACCTATAATAGCATAAATCCTCAATATCTAACTATTACAGACAGACTTGAACTCCTTCTCTTTCTTATTAAAACTCCCTCTTACTTGCCCACTCAGAACAGAGGCAGGCAATTCCTTCCTCACACACTGGCTGTGAGCTGAATTTGGACAGAACCCCCTGCTCCCCACACACCTGCCTGGCAGGAAGGCTGAGTGCCCCAGTTGGGCTGGGGAGAGGGGCTGCACCTTCCACCCCCTCCTTTATGACTCCTCAGACCAGCAAAAATCACCTCATGTTAGCATATGGAAGTGGTTAGTCAATGAGGGGAGGGTCAGATCCAGCCCTCAAAGCATTGATTGCAAGCTCACAGTTTCTCCCAAAGGCAAAAAAAAAAAAAAAAGTGTACTTGAACCCTTGGAGCAGATGAGTTGAGGCTGATTTATTGGGGTGATTTAGATCTGTTAAAACAAATTTAATTTTGAATACAATTTTATATCAATTAACAGAGTCTCACAAGTGTAGCCATTAAGGAATCTCTTTCCAAAACCAAAGCCAAATATTCAAGATTTATGAGACTGACTTGCCATATTGGAAGTAACTAATTATTCGTAATGATTCTTTGTACTCTGACAGTGATTATGTATTTTCAGTGCAAATGACCACGATGAAGCAAGTGATAAAGGCAGCCTGTGTTTGTGAAAGGGATACCAAGCAGTTAAGGCCTGATTATTTTGGCAAGGTATTGGGGTAGCAGGGGAAGAAACAACAGAAAACAACTAAGCCCATCGACACAAAACCCAGCTTATTTAACATCCTGAAGTGTCTCCTGGTGCATGTCTGAGCTGTAATGAAAGGCTGTGGTCTCTTTCTATTGCCTTAAGCAATTTTGTATTCAGTTTATTTACTGTGACCTTTTGGTTGTCCTTCCACCTTGGACATGACAGTCTTTAACAAAGCAAAGCTCCACGGACTCAGCTTGCAGCATTTGCAACAGATTGTGGAGTGTGTTTAGTGAGAAGAACAACACAGATTTGGGGCATGATTTTCATTTGCATTGGATTTTCTTCACCTTACTCTGATGGCACTGGGCTGAAAAAAGCATAGTAGCAACCCTGCTTCCACCTCCACTGGATCAAGGAAGTGTCTCTGGATTACTCTGCCCCAGTTAAAGTACCTGTGAATCGAAAATGATAGTTACATAGGGATTGGGTAAATTTCCACATTGCCTCAGGCTGCAGAGAATACAAAAGCACCGCCTTTCTCCTTTTTCATAACTTCCAGTACTGCCCTAGACACAGGAGCAGAGTAATTGAGAACAAAGTCCCTGTTCCAGTGAGGTGCTCAGTGCCAGCAAGGTTAATGTCCAGGGGCAGGCTCGTGGTGAGAGCAATGCCATGTTTGCTGCTGTGGTTGCTGCTGCTCTGATGCCACACTCACTCGAGCTACGAACGAGGGTCTAATTTCTGATCCTCAGAAGGCAAAGGCATAGCAAGTTGGTCATTAAAATCCGCAGCAGCACGCATGTGATTAAAATGTTAATGTCAATATTGTAATCAAGGTCTGACTCACAGGACAGCTGGTAAGAGACTTGATCTGTATTGCTTGGCCCCAGTCACCTGATGCACACCAGGGTTACAGAACGGTTGTGCCCCATCACATGGCAGGAACTGGCAGTCACTGGCTCGTGTGGCGAGCTGGAGGCTGCCTGCTGGAAAGGGACAATCAGCTCAAGCCCAAGTCCAATACTGATAAGTTCAGCTGCGCCTGCACTCCAGTGAGAGGAAAGCTTTTCAATAAATTCCCTTGGCATCACCTGAGCCTCAGCTCTGCTGCAAAGGCACTCACGTCTCCGGCCACCTGCAGCGCTGCTCCTGGGTTGTCCTCTTCCCTGGCCTCACTCGCCCATCTCTCTTGCTTTTGTAATTTTCTGTGCTAGTTTCTATCCAGTTGAGTTTTAGACATTTAAGCCTGTGGTAAATTTTGCCCGATGTTATCTAAGCACCGAAAGAGCTAAAGTCTGCAAAGCTTCTTTTCAGTAAATTCAGGATTAATGAAGAAGGCCTCTCTATTGTTGGAATGTCTAATACAATTATCCACTGAATGAATGGACTAGACAGCAGTGGAGGGCTCCCAGGTTTGTGGCAGGGAATTGTCTGTTTTAACATCCATCTGTTTTCATTCCCTCTGATCCATTATCATTCACCTAGAGTTATAACATGATGAATATCATTGTGCAGAATGCCATTTGATGCTGGGGGGAAACAAAACCACTGTAGGTCTGCCTTCTATTGAAAACACGAAATTGCCTTGGTGGAAGGAAAGGCATGATTGATTCAGAGATGCTGTTTCAAGCAGAGGCATCCTTTCCCATGTGGACAGTTTGATTTTGTTAATTCCTTTGGATGACCCTTCTGCTGCATCTTTCAACAAGAAAAAATATATATACAAAAATGAGAATAACTATGGGCAATCATAGTGCTGTCGAATTTGTGGAGTTAATTGAAAAAAATAATGGTATTCACAACTTTCCCCAGAAGGCACCTTTGGTTTACGTTCCCAGTGACATTAAACTCCTGTACGTAAACACGGGATGAGAATCTTGATGACCCTGCTGACAGGAAATAAAGAAAGGAACTTTACAGGCAATTTCCACTGTCCTTGTTGGTCAGCAAATTTGGAAGTGAATGAAAAAAAGACAACTAGAAATGCATATTAATGATGGAGGGCATATAGTACAAAGGGAGTGAGATGAGTACTAGCAAGAGAAAATGTTAAAAATGCCCCAGTTTATCTTTTTTAATGACTTACCCTTATGATGTACTTATAAGCAACATAGAAATTACCTTGTAAATAAAAGGACAGGCTCACCAGTGTAAAAATAAATTACTGAACTCAGTGTAAATGCTTGTTTCTAAACAGTGTCCCTTAAAATACTGGTAAAGCAAATGCAGCTGTTAAACCCAAACCATTGTTTAACCAGGTGTATCTAAAGTGAGACTTTTCATTAACAACCATCTCCTGGATCCTGGTCGTACCTTTCAAATACCATACATTTTAAAAAACACTGTACTGTCACTTAATGAAACAGGAGAGGAAATACCCTTTGGAAATCCAGTCCAGCAAAACCCAGGGCAGATAACTGTCTGGCTCCCCACTAGCCTGTAATTACCCGAGGAAGCAGCTAGATTTAGCTATCTTCCTTCTTTAATTGGCACGCAAAAGATTATAGGATTTTATTAGGACACAAATGACACCGATACGAGTGTGATTGAGGCATGCAATGCATGACTGACTATTTGCATTAAGAGGCTTTGCACTATACATGGGATTTCTACCTTTGGTTTTAAATGGCTTAAATTTAAATGACGTTTCTATGCTACATTTTAAGAGGATGATATTTATTTTGGCGCTTATCTAAGTAAGGTAGGGCAACACTGTTGCCAGACACCAGAAACCCTTCTAAAAGTGCCTGTTTGGGCCAGGTGGAAAGGGGTTAATTTTTGACTACTCTGTTGTTACAATTAGATCAGGAGCATAAGAAAATGAAGGAAAGGTGGGCATTGAAGTGCCCACAATGAAACCTTTGATGAGTGTCTCACACGCTCAGCTGCCAGCCTGCCACTGCTGGGGACATCAGCCTGAGGAAACGGCCATCCCTGGCGATGACTGAGCTGGAATGCAACTGGGAGCAGGTAGCAGGAGATTTTTTGGCTTCCCTTACTTCCACGGCTCCCACTCTCAATCTCCATCATGGATTTCTTCCCTTGTACATGAATCTCAATGGGCTTCTTTAGGTTTTATTTCACAACATCTTTCTAAAGTCTCTCATATCCAGAACTAAGGGTGACCCCCCAGGGAAGGCGAAAGTAGCTGAAGAAGTAAGGAATTAAGCCAAGTCAGTCCAACAGAACAAAGCCAGCCCCACACAAGGAAGGGAGTACCCAGAAGTGATGGTAACATGCTGCAACATCTGACTGTGTGCAATAAAAGATGATAACAGGAGGATTAAGTCCTGCTACCATTGCAATACGCAGGACAGCCCTGTGCAGGAGCCCTGATCCAGGCACACCTTCCTCAGTGCTGTCCTTGGGACTGGGCACTGCCCAGCTGCTCAGTCGGCCACCGAGCCAGTCCCTGTCCCAAGGGAATGCCTGAGGACCAAGCCTTGGCTAGGTGATCCTGGAGAGAGGAGACGGCCTGAAACTGCAGGGAAACAAGAAGGGAAACTGCCCCCTCCTGCTTTGCAGAGCCCAAATGAAACCTCAACAAGACGAATGGATGGGGAGCAGGAGCTAATGAACAGGGTCTCCTGCTTCCACTTCCATGACTCTTAACCCTCGGTTCCCTTACCCTGTTCCATATGTCACCTACAGCTCTGGTTGCCCAGCTCCTCTGTCCTGCGCCTCATCACCAGCTCATTCCCTCATTGTTCCCTAACTTGTCCCTTGACCCACAGATTGTTCCCTGGCTTACCCCTCAGCTCTTTCTATGTCTCTCAGTTCTTCCTGCGTCCCCCAAGTTGTCCCAAAGGCACCAGGCAATCCCTCAGCCTGTCCCTCGGTTCAGCGTTTAATCCTCAACTCACCCCGCAGCTCGTTCCCTGTCCCTGGCTCACCCTCCGACCCCCAGCTCATTCTTCGCCCCGGGCCATCGTTTGACCCCCAGCCCAGCCCGCAGCTCACCCCCGGTCCCACGGCTGGCCGCAGCTCGTCCCCCGTCCCCGGCTCGCCCCTCCACCATCCACCCCCTGTCCCTTCCCGCGGCGCTGCCGCCGGTGCCCCTTCCCCGTGCCGGGGCAGGGCGGCCGCGGGGCCGCGGGGCGGGAGCCGGGCCGGGGGAAACTTTTCGCGGGGGCTCGGGCGGGCGCCGGCGCCCCCGGCCCGCGCTGAGGGGAGGCGAGGCGGCGGCGGGGCGGGAAGGAGGAGGAGGAAGGGGGGGGGCCGGGGGCACGGCCGGGCCTGCGCCGGGGAATGACGCGCAGCTGGCAGCCCTGCTCATGCGCGGCCGGCCGGGCGGTGCTAGCGCCGCGTCCCAGCTCGGGGAGAATGGGGCGGCATCCGGGCAGCGCCGACTGAGCGGCTTCTGGGGGCCGGGGCTGCGCCGCGCCGCGGGCGGCCGG
>VZTJ01004860.1:1753355-1808709 GCA_013397795.1 Orthonyx spaldingii | reverse complement strand
CCGCCCCCTGCTCCTTCCCTCCCCCGGTCCCCTCCTCTGCCCGGCTCTGGCCGGTGTTCGCCATCACTTCGGGCAAGTCGAATGTTTGTTTGGGGTTTTAATTGGCTGCAAAATATTCCTGGCGTGTTGGGATGGTCCGGCATTGTTGTGAATGGTGGAGCTTCCCCCCTCCCGCCCTCCTTCCTCCCACTCCCCCCTCCTCCAGCTCGGGAGTTTGTGTTTGCATTGCCAAAATGTTACTTTATCTGTCTCCGGAGATTGTTAGCAAATGGCTAGTGTTTGACATTTTGTGGAAAAGAGATGTTTAAATGGATAATAATCCCTCGGTTGTAATTCCCATTTTTGAAGTAATTGAACAAATTCTTCATCTCTTGTTGACTGTACATATTTTTCTGGTGTTAATAGGCTGGCAAAAAATATTGCTTGTCTAACTTATTACAAACAATATTTGCTGAGCAAATACTGCCTGCCTTGTCTGAGCTAAGTTAAGCAGAGCAGGAAATTTAATATTTTCAGAGGGGCATTGACAAACTATGACTTTGGCTTTTGATTTTGGTTTTGTTTGTGTGTGAGGGGAAGAAGTGAGTTGTCAAGAGGAAGCACCTAACAAGTTGTTTGTGGGGTGTAATAACTTGAATTCCCAGTAAATATGAGCAATCCCGGTGCCTTTGCCCACGTTCTTTGACACACCATGGTGAAAACATGGGCAAAGTTTTGGGTGCTCTCCCTACTTTGGATTTGCTGCCACTTGTGTATCTATTAACCTGTGTTACAGTAGTGAAGAGTTCCGTACGGGCTGATGCATGCTCTCAGATTTGCCCTGGGATCTTTAATGTCTTTGGCTCAGACTTTGAGGTCCCATTTTGTTTGTGCTCCCAGCCCACCCCTGCTGCCACGCAGGCCTCTGGTGGCATCGTGGTTGTTGGGAGTTTTTTGCCTGTAGAACCAGCTTCTCAGAGTCCCAGAGATGGTCCCTGTGTGCCCGTGGGGGTGTCAGCGGTGGCCTTGGCCATCTGCCCTGGTGTCAGGAGCCTTGCTGGGAGAGCCAGGGGTTCTGCTCAGCAGCGACATTTAGCCCGGGGTCCCTGAGCAGCTCTGGGTGTGCAGGTGCTGGAGAGGGAGGAAGGTTTGTGTTAGCTTGGTGATGGCTGTTCTTTGGCTTTTTTTTGGTGTCATTTGTGGGGTGTTGTCCTAACAGGAAAGCCAACTACTTTGTGTATGCAGAACTGATAATGAGCGAGCAATCTGCTTTCGTGTGCCTCTAAACCAAGCCCTAGATCTGTCTGTACAACCTTATGTTTTTTTTCTTGGGCATGCTCTTAGTCAAATATGCATCAGCAGATAGGTCCAATTAAACCCCTGAGTCTCTACTGAGCTGTCAGGGAAGAAAGTAAAATTCATCTTCCTGCTGAAATTTTCTATCATGGTGAGCACATTATCAGGAAATAGAATTCAAATGATAGTGCAGTCCCCTCCAGGCTGACGGGGAAAACTCTGGGCTTTTCAGATGGGGTGAGTCTTGGTATTGAATCACCCAAACCATAAACTTGATAATAAGGGTAGAAAGTGACCTTAAATATATGCCACCCCAAGGTACTTCTGTTTGTGGAAGCACTTCTGGCTTTTCTTAAAAAAAAAAAAAAAAAGTCTTTACAAAATGATCCACTTTATAATTCTTGCAAAAAAACTCCAGTATCACCTGAAATTAACTGATTTCTACTATATTTACCAACATGTAAGAGAATACCTTCCTGAAATTAACTGATTTCTACTATATTTACCAACATGTCAGAGAACACTTTCCTGAAATTAACCGATTTCTGCTATATTTACCAACATGTCAGAGACCACCTTCCTGAAATTAACCGATTTCTGCTGTACTTACCAACATGTTAGAAAACATGAGGACCTCTGCAACCATGGTTGTTGGCACCTCAGAGGGAAAAGTGTGAGCAGAATTGACCTGTTTCACACCAACCAGGTGTTTTGTGTTCGAGGTTGTGTTCTTGGACATAATGATCGTGTGCATTTCCTAAATCCCTGTAACACTAAAAAGAAGAAAATACATTATGTGGCTTTTTCCCTGCAGCATTGCCTTGGACCATGGGTGATGTCTGGCAGATGGGATGCAGCAGCAAGGGGAGGGGATGGTTAAAGCAAGACTGCTTTAAAGCAGTATATGCCCATGTAAATGACAGAAATGGTAAGGTTGTTTTGTGTGGTGTGGAGCTGTGTTCTCTGGTGAACTTGACTGCAACAGGTGGTTTCCTTCTTCTTTGGAGGAAATCTGTATTTTGGTGTACACTGGTTTTTTAAGAGGACTTAAAATCTGCTGTAATGTTTTTTTAAAAATATATAAGAATTGAAACCTTTCTATGTTCATGAGGGGGGGAAAAGTGTAGAAGTGAGTATGTGGCCTAGGGACAGTACTGAATTAAAAAGTATGCTATTTAATTTTTTAATCCTAAAAGGAGCTTTTGTTGCATATATGGTACCTCATTGTAGTGTTCTGGGTTGGTTTGTGTCTTGGTGTTACAATGATCTCTGATTATGTTTAATAGACTAAGCTTTGGGTTTCCCCTTGGAAATGAAATTTCTCAATGTTTAGGTAGAACTTAATGGAAGAATCATTTAGGAGAGGTAAGGTGGTTTTTGGTTTGTTTTTCTTTATATCTCACCATATTGTGAATTCCCCTTCCCCACTGAAGCAAATTCTCACCGCTGGTGTTCCTGTAAATAAAGGGTGCTTTATAGAATAAATAGATGTGTTCTTCCTTTGTGTTGACGTGGGAGTATGAGCAGTTAAGGTTAATACTGAGGGATGGCTTTGAGGTGTCCTTTAGCGCTCTTAGGTGTGAATTTTAAGCATTTTGGATTTTAACTCATGTGGCAATGTTTCCTTTGGCAGTTGTCATCTGAAAATCATGTGTCTTGTTTCGGCGATTCTTGTGACTTGACTTATGTATCTCCTATCCTACCATATTCCAAATAAAGACTGAGTTGATTATACATATATATTTTAAATCAAGTAAAAAAGAAAAAAAAAAAGCCCACAGACAAACAAGCAGCAGCCTCTTTCTGTGTATAAGAAGTTAAAACTTCTCCTTTCTCTTCCTTCCCCTACATCTTGTATAAATCCAGCTCAGGTTTCATGCAGGTTACAGCTGATGTGTGTGTATGTGTGTGTAGGGGTGTTTTGGGTGTTTTGATTGGGGTTTTTTAATACCCAGCCACTCACCACGACTTTGCACTTAACCTGGAAATGTAGTTTGCTCTGACCTCTTGGCTTGAGGTGGTCAGTGACACGGGCAGCTGCTGGAAAAACCATCAGGTGCTGGTGCTGCCCAGGAGATGGTTGTGGTGCCAGGGGTCGGGAAAGCTGGCAGGCTGAGGAAAGGGGGATTTCTCCCGTCCTTCCGAAATGAATGGTATGGATGTGAGCATGTGTGTATATTCATTACGTTCAGATGAAGCTGCTAATTATTCTTGAAGGTGATTGGTGAATCAGAGCGAGAGAATCTAAATGAGTGAGTCGGTAGTTGAGGGCTCTCTCTGATCATAGCTGTTCCTTTCAAGTATGAAAAACAGCGCTAAAAGGGAACTTCATCAGAATGTTAATGAATGCGATCTTTGAGAGCAATTGTTCTCCCAAAGTAGTTGAAAAGACAAGGGGTTGTGTTTTCTTTTTGGCTGTTGTTTATAATTTTTACAGATTCCAGCAAAGCTTTGGAGCTCTGAATGGAAATTTTAACTTTCTTGAGGGGGATGTGTGTGTGCGTGTACAGGTTTTTTGAGGAATGTTTAACCTATTTATAGAATCTTGTGGAGAATCCATGCTCAGATGTGTGTGGAGTGATGTGTTGTGTAGAAGCAGATCCCCGAGCTGAAAAGGGGCAGACCTTGGCTCGGTGCACGTGGTGTTGAAGTGGAGATGCTGCCCTTACAAGCTGAGTTGGGGCCCAGCTGTGCCCCAAGGAGATTAATGCTTCACCCACTCTTACTGTTGTTTGTATCCAGAGGTCTGGCAGTGCTGACTCGCAGCCCCTTCTCTGCTGTTTGTGCCTGAGAGTTTAGAAAGCCGATTGGTGATAGCAGACTTCTGGACAAAATCCATAAGTTCTCCAGCTGTCATCTTGATAAGGCTGTTTTCACATGTGTGCTGTACACTGTCCTGTTACTGTTGCTCTGATCTCTCATTGATAAGAAAGCCAATGTATTTAACTGCAGCTTCCTGTTCCAAAGGTTTTGTGCTAGTTCCACTGACCTAGCAGTGTAACTCCTGATTTGTCACCATCTCTCTCCATGTCTGCTTTGCAGCTTAGTTTTTTCCATACCTAACTCATGTTTTAAAACAGGTTTCTAGATATTTAAGTATTTTTTTCCTTCTACTTAATTGTCAAGTGATGGTGTATCAAGCCAGCATTTCTGATGGCCAGTTATTCCTTCTAAAAAGTGCTTTTAACCCCAGGAAAGCTAATGATTTTCTGGATGATGCTCTAAAGGCTCTAAATGCCTTTTGGTTTTCCTGAAGGCTTGCTAGTCTCCATTGATTTGTTCTCCTAGCTGTTGATTTTCTTCTTTTTTTTTTTTTTTTTTTTTTTTTTTTTTGCATCTTGTCTGAAGCAGGTACTTAAGGTATCTTTGTTGTTGAGGAATCAGAGGTGATTAATGCAGAGCTAAAGCAGAGGGGGAGAGCTCTGGAAGTCCTGAATTATCTGCTCAGCTGGGCCAGGAACTGAGGGGAGCAACGTTCCCTTGCAAACCATGGTCAGGTTGTGGGCTGTGGTAAGGAAGAATCCAGCTGTTCTGCTGGATAGGGAATTCTCTGCCTCCTCAGTGAAACCTGCCAGGATCAGAAGAGAGATGGGGCACATGGCAAGTACAGCCCCTGACTGGGGCCATCCCTGCAGCCAAGGGCAGGGCACCTTTAGTGCACATAAAATGGCTGCAGTGGCATTGGGGAGAGGAAATTGCTTGGAAATCCCAACCAAGCTCAGGGGTCTTCCTCATCCCTGAGGTTTCATTTTTAACTCAAATTGCCCTTGATTCTGTCTATCCGGGTGTTTTGAAAGACCTCTTAATATCCTATCATTTTCCCCGAAGTAGTTTCCCATAGTATAACTGCTCAGGCTTTCTTGAGCACTCTGAAACGTGGGGCAAAACATGAGGTGAAGTTTGCTGAAATGTCAAATAGACCAACCATCACAGAGAAATTCAGAACCTATATTCAGTTTTAAAATTAATTTATATCTATAATATTTAAAAAATACTAGGTACTCGGTATTGCACAGGTAAGGGGGTTTTTTGTAATAAAGGGATATAATAGAATTAGTGTTCTATTTCACCCAGATAATAAATGTTTTACTTGCAGTAGTGCATTTGACTTCATGCCTAGCAAGAACTGAAAACCTTGCTGTCCTCTCAGTATGTTAAGAAGATGCACTTTTTATGGGTTATCTCAGTTATTTCACAGAATGAAACTGACTGTCACAATGTTACTTTCTGGGAAAATAGCAGTGAAGAAGGGAGCTGGGTAGGGTGAGATCAGCCTGGTGTTTCACCTTGTTTCTTTGGTAGATCCCTGCTTGCTCTGCAGAAAGGCTGATGGTCCTGCAACTGCACTTGTGTCAAAATTCCATTAGGTACAGAGATGCAGTACTGTGTCTGAAGACACATTGATAGAAAGGTTTTGGAGTGTTTTTTCCCTGCTTTTGGTATCCTCCTGCTCTCCTGCTTTCTTTGGGTGAGGTGTAAAATTCTCCAGGCACAGCAGGCTGCTCTCCTGTGTCAGGCTTAACTAGATCTGGTGGGCTTTGCATGTACATAGATCCCAAACTTGTGTGCAACTTGGCTGGGGTGAGTGTTGCCAAAATTTGCTTATTGCTTCATCTTCTCCAGTGTCTCAGCTTTGTCCTGGTGGTGCAGGTTGTGGGAATATTGTGTAGTTTGTCTGTGGTGCTGCAGCAAGTACTCGAGAGAGAACAGTGTCAGCAGAACTGAAACGCTGTTTCCTGCTTGATGCAGTTTGGGTTTTTTTAAAATAAAGATTTGAAATACAGTGCGTAGGGTGTGTATCTTGGTATCAGTTGCAGGTGAACATCCAGCTCTAAGTGAGAACAATTTCCAATTCACTGCACTTTAATGCCTCCAGTTTATCACGGTAAATGTATAAAAGAGTTTTATGTAGGTGAAGTGGCTCTTGCTGTTTAAATGTCTGCTGGCTCTACTGTGTTCAGCACAACGGGGGCTGTGACTGTTCCAGCCATGCTCTTCAGAAAGAAAAGAGTTGGAGCACAGTGTTACCAGCCCTGGTCCATCTCCTTGAGAAACAGTCTCTTTCTCAAAACTAATGAACTACCAAGAACACTGCTCTGATGCTGAAAGGAGAATCAGTCTTTATGTTCTTAATCCAAAAACATTTAAAATGGAGGCGAGGGTTAAACAGCTCCCAAGCCGCCCAGGCAAAACCGACCTGTGTGTAGTTGTCGGTCCAGTTCCTCTGGTGCGAGGGTTGTGAAAGCTGGGCAGGTACAACCTGCAGTGGCTGCAGGGCTCCCACCTGCACCCAGCCAGGCCAGCAGATGTGTGGAGCCCCAGTGACAGGCAGAGAGGTGAGCATCACCCTGTGCAGCTCAGTTGTTTTGTACTGAGTGACTGGATGTGAGGTGCAGAAATACCTGGCTAGCAGGAGCACAGGGGTGGCTGTGTGCACAGCGCTTGGATGATCCAGGATGAATGGAGAGTGTTTCCTTTGTAGCTATGTCTTGCTTCGAGCCAAAAAGAGACTGAACTTGAACAAAAGTTGCATCTGCAAGGTCAGTGGTTGGCATGGATAAGGGGATTGAAGGGATCAAAATTATTTCCCTGCGCCACTGGCTGCAAAACATGGGCTTATGGCACCATTCCTGTCTCTCCTTTTGTGCTCAGAGCAAAGCTTTTTTAATCTTGTGCTGGCTATCTATAGTGCCACACAAACATGGCAATTTGAAGTTAAATGTTCTATTTTGAGGACTGCTGTGCACGGTCGGCAGGGCAAGGGAGCTATGCTTGGGCTCCTCTCCTCTGCCCACAGCCTGCCTTGCTCTCTCTTCTGCACAGGTTGTCACAGAGAGGAATTCAGCAAATGCATATGCATGATGCAGTTGTTCCTGTAGTCTAAACGTGAAGCTTATAGTGTTTGTGCTTTGATGTCATTGTGTTACCTCGCTCTCCAACAGATGTTCTTTCTAGCTTCATAAAAATAAAACAGTAATTGTTTGGTGTTTTGCTTTTTTCTCCCCCCAGTTTTAAATAGAGATTGGTTCACTCTGATGCTAGGGTGTCCCTGACCTAGCCTGTACTTAGTGACGAGATGCTCAACTTAGGAGGAAGCGTGCAGCCCAAGTTGGGAAACAAATGGTAATTCAGAGCTGCTGGCTGTTGGGTGGCTGCTGAAGGACACCAAGCTCATTCCTTTAACCCCTCCTGTTGGTTAGTGAAGCTGCAGCTTCTTTCCTGGAAGCTCTTGTTTGTACAGAGGAGCAAAAATCCACAAAGAGTTTCAAGAGAAGCAATGTCTCAAACCTTACAGTGACATCAAGGGCATCAGGTAATAAAATACATTATTGCTGTTGATGCTTTGGTGGCTCATAAATGTCTCTTGCACTGCTGTCGAAGAGGATGTGCAGCCTCTTAACTCCATTTAGCCTGAGCACATACCTGCACTCAGGGGGAGAGAGACTCAGGATAGTGTGCAACTCAGAGATGTTTATGGAATAGTCAAACTTGATATAAAATAATTATGATGTTTTGACATCTTGCTAATAACTTGCAGCCGTTGGAAGAAATGGAATTATGGCATTCTCAGTCCTTGATGGAACCTTGGCATTTCTTTCAGATTGTAAAATTAAAGAAAAAATGTGAAAGCCATTAAAATAGTTGGACGTGGTGCCTGGGAAAAATGATGGGCTGCTTAATTGAAAAAGTGCTTCATTCCAATTGAAGTTCATTCCGGTTCAGTTCTGCCCATTTCCCTGCATCTGTAATGGAGTTGGAAAAGGGCTGATTCCCCCAAAATCTGTCTGTGAGAATGTTTTGGGTGTCACTTGGTTCTTCATCTTATCTGTGAATGAAGTGGAAGGAAATCCTAGCGAGCATTAGACATGAGAGAAAAGTCTTGTCACCTGTAATGACTAAAATCCCCTGAAGTGTTGCCAGCGTGTACTTTAGGAATCATATAATTATATGATTATTGAAAGAGACATAAAAGACCTCATGGCAAAAACCTTAGAAAGGGGGAGGGAGGGAATCCGTATGCAAATGAAGATATGCAGAATTTGCTGTCTCTCTTTTTTTTTCCCTAGTTATTTTTCAGTCCAAAGCTCAGTAATTGCTTTTATGGGGATTACTTAATAAAACTGGGGCATGCAAAGGAGGGAGAAATTGTTTATGCCGAGTCACAGGGCTGGCTTGGAATCCTACGGAGTTGGAGTAAAAATGGATTTTTAAAAGTAAAACTGCAGAGTGGGTTTTCTGCTAAGAGAAAATAGCTATTTGCTGAAATGTTATCCTACAATAAAAGTGTTTTGTGGTCTGGTGGTTAAGCAGAGGGGTCCGGAAGTTGAGATAACGGGGTTTTCTTTCTGACTCCGCCACAAGTTTCCTCTCGCTGAGCTCTGGGCAAGTCCTTTCATCACTGCCTGTGTCATCTCAGCTGCCAGTGCCATTGCTGGGGTACCTGGTGGGAGGCTGGATTTGTCACTCGGGGAAACTCCTGGCACCCCTCTGACGTGATGGAACTGTAGCTCAGACCTGATGTGTGTGCTGTGTTTGTGCAGGAGGTGATGGGAGAGCCTCTGATGTCAAAATCTCCTCGTACAAACTCCTAGGGAAGTGTTTCTCCTCTGCCCCATGTCAGGTGTGTGTGTGGTGTGTGAGTGCCTTTCACGTGGCATGTCCTGAGCAGTGCCATGCCCTGCTCTGGGTACTGCTGGTGGTGCAAATGCAGCCTGAGATTTTCTTCAGCTCTAGTTCTGCTCTCAGAGTTAAAATGCAGGCCTTGACTTAGGGCTTCTTAAGTTCCCCTAAGCTTCATCAGTCCTTCCTGATGCTCTGGATTTATAATCTTGCTTCTCATAGAAGCACTCATTCATGCATTTACCAGGAAAGTCTCCTGATGCAGAACAGACTTATCTCAAGAGAGGTTTTGTTGCAAGATAGGCAAAAACCGCCTTCCATTTTTTTCTCAGGCTTAACTAAAGCACTTGGTGCATTACAAAAAAGGAAAAAAACCCCCTGTCATACTGCTATTAGTGTTGAGTTACTGAATATTTTGCAAGATCTCTCCAGGAAAGAACACCACCGTTTACTCTGGTACTCTAGTTTGACGCTGAGTAGTACCAAGTTGTGATACGAGTTTGCTGGTGCAGTTTTTAGCTGAAAATGACAATGGTTTTCCAACCAGATGGATTTTATAACTTGCCTGCCATCAGCTCATCCATCAAACTCCGCAGAGATCTGTACATTTGTTGCAGTGTGCACATGGCAATGTTGTTGATTACATCAAACAAACTGATAACCCTCTTCGAGCTCTGTTCCCACTCCCTGGGCAGCGCCTCGGGTGGGTTTGGCAGCGAGGGGAGTGGGTGGGGGTTTGTTCACAGCCTGTCCCTGCAGATACTCGATGGCAGCGTGGAGCTGAGCTGTGTCCCCAGCCCCTGTCCATGGCTGTGGAGGTGGCTGCAGCTGCAGGGTCCGTGTAACTTGTGTGAGGAGTGGATAGAGGCCTTTCCAGTGCTGTTTTTGTTGGGAAGAGGGTTAATGGAACACAAGTGAGAGCCTCTGGGCTGCACAGGGTCTGTAACTTAATTTCATACAGCTCATGACTTTGCTTCTACATCGCTGGATGATGCTAAGTCGCACAGGGTGTGTGACTTGGAAATTAAAATTTTAGCTGCATCTAGGCAAAAGTGCTTGTATGGACTCAATCAGAAGAGGTTCCCATGCTCATTACTAAGTGATTTGTACAACTTTTAAGCTTTTTGCAAGAAAGTATGCTCTTTTTAGCAGCTGTTGGAGAGGGGAGCCCCATATTACCATCAAGCTCATTTACCTTGGTTAGAAAATGACCTTGTGTTTTGGCAGGTGTAGGACAGGCTGTTTCCAAACCAGAGGTTATGAACTGCTGTAGCAGGGCCTATGTAAACTAATGTAAACTCCCAGGTGATACCTCAGACAAACAGCTAAATGCAGTTTGTTTTCTTGGTAGATTCCCAAGAGTTATTTTTGAAGTGGGTCTTTTATTAAAAAAAAAAGGAAGATAATAAAAAGAAAATAAAAAAGAAACAGTCTATACAAGCTGTTTCCAGAGAGAGCATCTGTGATTTCTTACCTTCAGCTGTTTAGTGTCCTGAGAAACACATGGGTGGGTTGTGGAGTCTCTGAGTTTGTTGCCTGGTTCTCCTCTGCCCAGGAGATGCCCAGGGTTATATAATTACAAAGTTGCAGGTCTCTAAACACTGTGGTTCTTGTGCCGCAGCTTTGAGACCAGCCATGCTACTGGGTTGTAAGATTATTACTATTATTTCTCTGATTATTGCCCTGTGCTGTATTGCTCAGGTGAAGCAGGCATGTGTGGGTTTCCAGGGGAGGCTGTTCCAGCCTCCCTGTTGGGCAGGAGCGAGGTCTCCGGTTTCCTGACCAGCGCTTCCTGGTCAAAATGTATCAGTGGATTTTCTTTACCACTGCCAAAATAAATGCTGCGGACAATCCAGGGCCAGGAATGTCATCATCATCAGGTTACTGAGTTTCTGCCTGAAGGTCAGCTAACTGTGGCTGCTACTAAATAGCTGTTTGCTGATATGTTGTCTGCAATCAAGCACCACGCCTGGTGGCAAGTTTTCAGCGGAGTTTTGGCATGGGAGCTGTGTGGCCCAAACAGGGGCATGTTTGATGATATTTGTAAGGTTGATACAGCCTGCAAAGATACTAATTTAACCTAAAAAAGGGCAGAGTATGAACTGTGAGAGTTTATATGTGTTAAGTACAATGTGCTGGCCGTCCAAAATCAAATTAATTTGCTTTGCTGTCCCCTGTGGCAGTGCCTGTCCTCGGTGGCACGGGATGGGGTCAGCACCCAGGGTGGTCTCGAGCAGCATGGTGAGATGCTGTAATGTGGAGCATGTGTCAGCATCAGGGCTGGTAAATGGGCAGCTTCTGGTGGTGTTTCCTGCAAGCAAATAAAGCTTGTCTTCCCTTGGGGTGCTCCTTGGGGTTTTTATATACTTCTGGTTATCTGCTAGTTACCTGCCGGTGAATTTTCCCTGTTCAGTGCACTTAACTGGGCAAAAAGGAGCAGCTACTGAAGAGGGGGAATAGATTTTTGTCTCAAGCAGTAAGTGAATTCTCCTTGTACTTTTACATGTTTCTTCTTCTGTGCACGTGTGTGTTAAAATTCCCATTCCCTGTTTATAAATGTTTAGCAGATGAAGTCACTGGTGCTTTTTCCCAGTATTACCTTTACGATGTTCTGAACATGAGCAAAATGTGATTATTCACTGAGTCTCTCCTGAATACTGTAGGAATAATGAGTCTGTGCCTAAAGCATAAACCCAGACACATAAAGCATGCCAATAAGAATACAGACATGGGGGAAAAATGCGAGGTGTATCTTCTTTTACCAGTTTTACTGGAGCATTCTCGTACTTATTTAGAGTTAGGAGGAGATTAATCATGATGTAAGACTGGCATTTCTGATGTGAGGGAGCAGAAAGTGGAGAGAGTGTGGGGGGCCCTTTGCCCTTGCTACCATGGGAAGCCATCTCCTCTGGGGAGAGCAACAGCTCCCAGCAGTGCACTTTAACTGGTGTGCTTCTGGAAGTGAAAAAACATGAGGGGAAAAAAGAATCACCTGGCTTTGTGTCTCAGTGGGGATCAAGCCTTTTCAAAAAGAGTAGATTTTGGTATCGTGCAGTGTGTTCCTGATGCCGGTGAAAGGAACAGAAATAGGCTGTGGAGGTTTTCCCACCTGGTGCATCGACATCCCATTGGCTCTTCCTTCTCAGGCAGCTGCCAAAACTAAAAACTTTGGAATGCCTTTTTCTGCGGGCTGCAGGTGCCTTTCAAGAAGGTCAGAATTTGGGTTGCAGCTGAATTACAAAGTAAAACCTTTGCTGTGATGTGCAGAAATTCTTTTAGACTTTATAGTTCTAATGATACATCGCCAAGCTTTCAAGTTGAATGAACTTTAAATATCACCTCTGTTTAGCAGCATTTGAACTTTGTTTTCTACTTCCTTGGGCCTGAAAAAAGAAATAATATTGTGTCCTCTTTAGACTATGGCCACTGAAAAGGTTTGTTTCTATTGTTAAAAAAAGGCTGAGAATCTGGGTGCCTAATTACCCAGTGGTACTCCTTTTAATTTTCAGAGTTCGTCCTTTGCCCCTACTCTTTTTAATGTAGATTTTCTAAACAGCATCTAAAAATATGTATCTAAAAGACCTAATTAGTGTTGATTTTTTAATATCTGAGCTTATAATTTAGCTTTTTTAATAGGGCACCTAGGTATCAACACTAATTAAGAAGAAAATTGAGCCTATCCCAAAAGTGAGTGCATATAATTTTAATTGGGGGGAAGAAACAACACTAAAACTTCAGACTGGATTATTTGTTTGGGCACTGCTTGTTTGGGCACACTATGTTTGAGTGTGTCCCAGGGAGGGAAGGGGGAAAATGGTATTTAATTAATGCTTCAGTAATACCACGCTCACTTAGCTTTATGGTTTTAGAAAAATTTGCCTAGGCAAAGTCGTTCTGGCTGGGGTGGAGATCTGTTTGGTTGGTATTTTAAGTCTGATACAGCATTGTTCACACCTTCTTGGAATGTAATATGGGAATAAACGGGAAACCCAATCTCCTTAGCACCCTGAGTCGCACAGACAGGCCGTGCTCTGAGACAGGGATTTATTTCATGCATGGTGGCCTAGACACGAAACAAATGTGTAGAAAAGGGAATTATGTAGAATTGAAAGTGACAATTATGCAAACATTCCAGTTGAGGAAGAAGTAAATTCTTCTCTTTTTCCATGTGCTCGGCTTCAGAGCTAACGAGCAGCCTCTTGGGGGTTTTGGTCTGTGTGTTTGTATCTGTCATATCTTTCTCATCTCACTTGCTTCTTGTTCCTTTTTTTTTTTTTTTTTTTTTTCCCCTGGTTTGACCTTATTTTCCCTTTTGTTCCATGGAGTCATTCAATCTTTGTCCTGCCTGGTTTGTTTACCTTGCCAGAGGAAAATGTTAGCACCCTTCCATTTAGGAGCCCAGGGCTGCTCTCCTCAGTCCCTTGCAGCCCAGCACCGTGGCCTTCCCTTCCTGCCCGGGCACAGGGACATGGTGACTGATGGCATCCAAATCCCTTTATTCCATTGTTTTTTTGCTTTTAAAGGGAGGAGCAGCCGGTGAGAGAAGAAACAAGCTGTGAAAATAGCTCTGTGTTTAGATGGACACCCTTTTGCAAAGCTAAACAACTTGATCTTCCATGCTGCTGGGTAATTCCCACGCTTGCAGAAACAGGGAGAGAGTGAGCAGGGAGCTGGGGCTGTGACCACTTTAATCTGACATAAGTATGTGTTTTTGCTGAAGGGGATGGTCCTTTCCTGCCCTGGCTGCTTGTCCCGATTACCTCCCTTGTGCCAGCGCTCGCATTTATGCTGCCAGGAGAACTAATTCCCTGCTTCCCTGATCTGGCTCACTGCACAGCCACGCAAATGCCCTTCTGGCATGGGGCAGGGGAGGGGGGTATGCTCAGCAGATGTGTATTGATTAAAGAAACCCTGCAAATGTGGCTTGAGCCTTTGGAGCAGGATTACAGCTACATGTTCTTTCTGTGTTTTAGGTCATCTCCTAAGTCAAGGGGGCCACTGAAATGGGTGGTGTAAAATGATGATTGTGCTGGAGTGACTCTGGTCTTGGTTAAGCTTGTGAAGTTGGTCATATATGGGGTGGTGGCTGAGGGTAGAAGGGATTACTGGGAAAGATAAAACCTCACTTGCAATTTAATTGCTCTGAGAACACAGTTTCTACCTTGTTTTCAGTGATTAGTTTCAATGTGACAGGGAGAAAGAAGAGACAAGCTTTTTTGTGCTTCGCTGGTTGCTTGGAGTGGATGAGGTATCTAACCCTCTTGATGGCAGAAAGTTAAAAGCAGTTCAGTCTATAAATGGCATTTGTAGCTCTGTTCATGCAATAATTCCTCCTTTTTAGCCTTCTGTTCTTTTTTTCTCCTCCTGTCTTTCTGTGCTGTATCCTGTGCATGTGTTGTATTAAGGAGAAGCCTGTATTGGATATTAAATCCTAAGAGTGGGGGAAGAAGGAGCCCTTCTAATCAGTGTCATTTTCCCAGCTGTAATCCCACAGAGGGATTGAAGAAAGTGTCAGGAGGATAAGATCAGTGTTTGAGCCCAGCTAAACGCTGGCTCTGCTGTGTGAAAATGGCTTTAATGGAGCTTGGTTGTGTGGGGAGAAAATTGCACGTAAATTGTGCAAATTTCTAAATAAGAAGCATTTAATTGTGCTAAAAGAGGGGGAGGGCCCTTCTTGTGTGCACATGGGAGACTTCAGTGAGCATAAGTAACCTCTGTGGCACGGCAGTCGTTGACCTTGTCAAGTCCTGCCATCGGAGGTCATGTGTGGTGAAGGGGTTGCCACAGGGGATTAGCACATCTGGGCAGAGGGTTTTTCCTCCTGAGCGTGCACGCCAAATCCCATCTCCAGCAGCACATCTGGAGTCGGCAGAGAACGCAAGGAGCCAGAGGATGGGGAGGCACCTGCCAGAAGTGCAAGGGAGGAACCTGTCTGGAGCCAGGGGCTTTCTTGGCCCCAGCTGCAGGAGAAAGAACACTTGGTTACACCATGGACTCTCAGCTCCAATGAGGAGAACGTGGACTTGAAATTTAACTATAAAAACTCACAAACCTGCCTTGGTAATCTCATAATTAGATAGTTTTGAACACAGAACTGTCTTTTTGCCCAATTAGAAAACAAGGAATCAGATTTTCCTTATAGTTTCGCATGTACAAATGTATGTTGCATCCTACTTATAGCTGTTGGTTTGGTATGAGCAGGTACAGTTTTGTGCAGGAGGGAGGCTGATATGCTTATGTCCTGGGCTGAAAATATGCAGAGGGTGATGTTTTGTTATAAATCTCAGAAGGAATGAGTGGTGTATCGGCTCCCATGTAAGACTTCACAATTACTGTGTGAAGATACTAGGCCCAATTCACAGATGGTAGTGTCTGAAGTACAGGGAAAACAGATAATTACTATCAACTGATCTGTTTGCTCTGTGCCTAAAGGAGAGGATATTTAAGGCTGACTTTCCTGCCTGAATGAAGTGTTTATTAAAAAGCTTGATGCCATGGCATCCTTCAAGTCTAAGCATTGCAGCGTCAGATTTTATACAGACCTGTTCTGCTTTGCCTCCTGTATTCTTTTACAATTCTACCTTAGTTGAATTAATTTCATACCCGAGGAACAAGGTATTAAAAGAAAATTACCAATACTTTCAGCAGGAAAATCGTTGGTATCATAGTAGGCAGAAGAGGCATTAAAGTTGAAGCCCTCTAGTCTTTGTGTTTGCCAGTAAGGGACATCATTTGTCACCGATGCCCAGTCACCTCCTGGATGAGAAGAGAAATGACTTAGGCTCTGCTCCTGCCTTAGTTGTGAGCACCTAGAATGAATCTGTAGTTGGTTGTAGTTACTAGAAGACTGGCTGCTGATGGGGTTTGATATTTGTGCTAAATCTTTGCTAGGCAGGAAAACGAGAGTTGTGCAAATGTGCAAGTTACAGAAAGTACTGTCTGAACAGCATCAGGGAAATGATTCTGAAGGTCAGTCGTTGGAGGTTCTCTGTTCAGGAGGTTCAGGCTCACAAGTGGCGTTGGTGACACCACAGACATGTAGCCCACACAGGGGTTTTCAGCACTGGTGGCTTCTCAGGCTTCATCAGAGGTTACACAGTTCCTACTAAGAAGTGTTTAAGACTGCTGGGCATGGGTGGTTTTTCAGTCGCTTTTAGAGGTTGTGCCTTGACTTCCTGCCAGGAACTGTGGGGCACAGATGAAAGTCTGGAGCTGTGTCACAGTAGTGGTGTGGCTCTGGGTGGAGCCTGGGGTCTCCTGTTTCAGTACTTGCTGTACCATATTGCATCTGAAATACCAGGTTGGACTTGGAGAATTAAGTGGCGCAATTACGAAGCGGAGGAAAAAAACCACTTATGTGGCGGCTGTGATAAATTAGTCATTTTGTACCTCCAAATAGCCAATTATTCCTCTGACTGGCTTTTATCTGACCAATTTGCATGTGCAGTCATGGTAACTGGTTTGCAGATTAGGTGCAGAATTTCATGTGGATCTGATGTTGCGTTTTCGTCTTGCTCCCTTGGAAGCAAAACACATGGATGAGGGGTTCTGTGTAACTCATTACTGTTAGCTGCTTTGTTTTTTCACTCTCAAAGCTTCTTCAGACTTGAAAGAAACAAGATGGCTCAGTCTTGTAGGTTGGTTTTGGTTTTCTTTTTATTATCAGACAAGATGATGTAAAGTGGTCCCAGCTCCATAGAAGCTGCAGCACAGATTTCATTTGTATTGGCATTCTTGGCTGCACCTTTTGAGAACACATTGTTTGAGGCTGGGAGCTCACTAGAGCTGCAGTGTATTTCAGAAGAGATATGAAAGGAGAAAAATTTTTTAAAAACTGGTGGAAAGAAAGAAAAATAAACTGAAGCAACTTAGAGTGACCAAGGGTGAAATGGTGCCTCGCTGAAGCCAGTGTCAAAACTCTGTCCTTGCTGGTGCCAAACTGCCATGCCTGCTCTCTGGTTTTGATCTGAAGCTGAAAATTAACTAATGGTAGTATATTTGATATTGTACACCTAGAGAGCGAAGTGAAATCTTAATTTGGAGAATATTAATTATTCAGGTAGCTGAATTTTGCTGGTAGGTTACACATAAGCTCTGTTTCTGTCAGGGATTTGTGTCAATTTAGCATGCTGTGGACTTTGTAGAATCTCTGACATGAACAGTCTTTGAAGTGGAGAAATGGTATAAAATATTTGCCAACAGCCAGCCAGCTTTTTAAAAGCTTCATTTGCTTCGAATAAGTCAGCCTTTTAAAAAAAACAAACAAAACTGAGTAGCAAGTACAAGAATAAGAAGATGCTTTTTCAAAAGCTGGGGGTTTTTATATAGGCTCCAGCAATGCAGCTGTAGTTACCTTGGTCTCCAGTGCTGCTAAAGACAAATTAAGCTAATAAAACAGTATCTCGCAACAACATAACAAATAAATGGGCTAATCTGTATGCAAGTTTCTGGCTGCACCAAATTTTAACTGCTTGAGTGTTTCCTCTTTTGGTGAGAGGTAGAGGTTTTTATAAACATAACCTTTTCAAGGGTCTGTGGAACAATGCCTTGTCAGTCATTCAGTCTTCAGGATTTAGGGGTTGAAGATGGTATGTTAAGAAGTATTTTGAGAAAAGGATATATTTATTTTCTTGTGACAGCTTCATGTTAAACTGAAGGCAGGTTCCGGGGAGGCAGCTGTATCTACCTGCCTGGTGTTACCCAGCTTCATTGGTAGCTGAAGGAGTTCCCTGGTTTCCATCATGTCCCAGCTAGTATATGATTAGTATAAAGTGTATGTGGGTGCACATCCATGTGTGAGCCAATGTGTTTTCTCTCCTCTGTGTGCTTAAAATAGTTGGACCTGTCTTAGGTTGCTTGTAAACTCCTGCTTGTTCCTTTGCCTGCTCTTTTGGACTGAGCACTGATGGCACTGTATATTCTTCTTGAGTAGACCAGCATCTGTGAAGTGTCCTGGTCTTGCATAAAGCCTTCTATTAAAATAACTGCAGGTGCACAAGCACCTAGTTTTAAATTCTCTGAGCTGTTTAAACTTGTGAGTTTTTTCGCATCCTGCTTATTGAATTATTAGGGTGTAAGTTTTATTAAAACTGGGTGTGAAATTTAATTTTTGCAAATAATTTTCTCTGCAGTAGCTGCTCAAGAGCCCTTCCAAAGTACTTTCAGCACAGCTTGGGGCGAAGCTGGAAAAATCAGAGTTGAAAATTGGGGCACGTCACTTTTTCCCCTGTCTAGATAAGTTATTTAATCTCTGTCCCTCTGTTTCTTCTGTAAAACAAGGATAACTTATCTCCTGGTACTTTACTGCTTAGTAGTTGTAAACCCTGCAAGCAGGATCTTTTTGATAGGAAGTACATTAAGATTAAAGTACACAGCGTTTTGTTCTGAAGAGTTTGAGGATGAAATTTATAGGCAACTGTAAGCTGCATGTTTGTTTATGATAAAATTGGGAGATGAAGTATAAAGGAACAGACACTGGTACTGGCCGTGTAACTTGCAGCTTTACAATACAAACAGCCTCTTGTTTGTGGTGATAAAGGCAAGAAATCCAGTGTATTCTACCAGCTACAAATAGCTGCATGGGGTAGAGCTTTTCACTCTGTAAAAATGGTCTTTTTCTCATTCTCAAATCAGTCTCTCAGCTGTTCCTGTTAAAAGGTCCTCTCTCCACTTGTTTAGTGACTGTCAATTTTTGTCACTCTAACAGGAAAAAGCATCTTTCGCTGCTGCATGTCCTTCAGCCATTGCTGTTCCCTCCTCCCCCTCCCTTTCCTATATTCTAAGGATTTAGTTTGTGAAATTCCCCCCAATCCTTTGGCTTAATCAGTTGGAAAGTGCTGACAGCAGCATGGCAAGGCAGTAGGTTGCTGTGGATGCTCATCCTTCCCCCAGCCACTGTTCCCTGCCCCTGCCTGGTTCTGCAGAACGCTCATGGATTCATCGCTGCCGAGCGCACGCGGCTCTGGAACCGCGCCGGGATTGCTGCGGCACGTGAGAACACCTCGCAGAGCTGCCCAGAACACCTCCCTTCCCTGCATCTGCCCTTGGGATTTCTGTCTCGTCTTCCACAGCTCTGCCAAGTGCAGTAAAAACCCTGCTGGACACACACAGGGTTTTGTTTTTTCCCCTGCCCCCCAGTTCTTCTGGATATTGTGTAAAAATTGGGAGTATTGCGGGAGGGAATGAGGTTTGTGTGGATGAGGAAGAATTTTGGAGAGGGAAATTGGCTTGGTGGCCTTGGGATATGATTTTATAACTAATATCTGGAGATGTCTTTTCACTTATCTCTGATGGATCCATTGTCTTAAAGCTTTCTGGCAACAAGATTCAAAACAGATATTTAATCTTCGACAAGGGGAAAGATAAAAACTGAAAGGCCGTTTCTCCTCAAGATTGTACATTTAGATATTTCTGGATGTGTGTCTGTGGGTTGCTCTGCATTGCCAGCCCCTTCCACAAACAGAGCTCATCATCTTGTGCCATTGATCATTCCCTTGTGGTTTTGAGCCAAAAAAATCTCCAAGGCTTTCCATACCTGCTTAGGGGACTTTTTAATAATAATGGGCTGCTGAGGGCAGGTGTTCTGGAAAGCTTTTCAATGGTGGATAAAAATCTAAACTAAAATAAAAAGGCCCCCAGTAGCACCCAAACCCACAGAAATTGTGTAATGCGTGTAATCAAGATTGTGAGCTGTTTGCTTCCCCAGAATTCACACTGGTGCACTGTTTAACCCGTGATGTGGGTTAAATACACCTCAGAGAGGTTGTCTAGTACAGGCCTTAGATCTTGCAAAATGAGCAAATTATAGTTTAGGCAGGTGTGTGAAAGGCTACTTTAAAAAGAGCAGAGGGCCACATTAACAGGGTTGTAGCTGGAATAACCAGGAGAGTTATGCATCAAGCTACTGTAATAACTGCTGCCAGGGCTGCTCAGCATCCCTCACAAGAAAATTACATCCAAAGCATGGTATTGACATGTTTGCATGAAACCAAGGTGAGTCTGAGCTAGGGCACTGCCTCCAGACCCTGCCAGAGCTCTAGATCATTGTCTAAAGAAGGAATTGTGCAGTGGCAGAGAAACATCGGGGGAAAACTTACCTTTGGGACTGCATTCCTGTTATTTTGTTGATATCTTTTTAATAAATTCCAACAAAGAGCATCAGAATACCCAGATATGGGGAAGCAGGTGGCTGGTCTGTGGGTCAGTGGCGGGGTTGTATTATGTTCCGTATGTTGTTACTCAGTCATTTTGTTTTTTCCTCTGCATTTTGGTGAATTCTCCATCTCTACATGTGCATCATAGATGGGAAAATTGCAGGGAGAGTTGCACAAAGCTGCCTTTCTTGTCATTTCTGCTTAAATCTCACGTGACAGTTGGACAGAAGCTGTTTTCTCTGCTTGAAGTGAGGGGGAGGTGAAATGGGTGGTGGATTTCTAAAGAAAACTATATATACTTATTTTTCTGCATGCAGGCGGCTTGTGTTTGTGGTGGTGTGGGCAAGGAAGCACCTCATTACACAATCTATATCGGGTCTGTAGTGGAGAGAACTTGATTTCCTCCTGGGTACAGATTTATCTCCCATGTCAAGTGAGTTTGGATACCCCTGTGGAGGGGATTTATTCTGCCTTTCCTTCCCAACCGGTGACTGCTGGGGCAAATGCCTGCAGTGGGAACACAGGGCACACATTGCCTTTTCCTTTCTTTGTTCCTGTTTTATTTATTTCTCTTCTCCCCTGCTTTCAGTGGGACATTAGGTGCAGGGTGGAGATGTTTCTAAACCACATTAATTGGTTGTGACGCTGCTCGGCCTCTGGCCAGAGCTGACCAGCCAGGGCCAGTCATCACCCCTGCAGCATGGCCAGACTGATCTGGGCTTGCATCACAGCCCAAGCCCTTTGCTCTCAGGAGGGTTGGTAAAAACACAATTTAGCTGTGGCGGGGATTTGCTGGCTTGGATGCAGGAGCTGCAGCACTGTCTCCCCAGACTGGGGCTGGCGGGTTGGTAACTGATCCCCAGCAAACTGCAGGAAATGGCAGGGCTGTGCTTCCTGCATCTGCTGCTGCCTCCCCAGGGCCATGCTGATGGGGTTGGTGGGGCTTCAGAGACACCTGAGCATGCTGGGGCATCATGGACCCACCATGACAGGAAACAAGGGCAGGGAGCCAAATAAAATACTGTAAATACTGAAATAATGAAGAACTAGCCATGCTTCACCCCTCACAGCCATGGCCTCCTTCACCCTGGGGTCAGTGGCTTGCAGGAGGACTGACTCACCCCTGGTACCTGCTGAATAAAACATTCTGACTGCAGGCTAAAAGTAGAAGTGGAGCTGGTCCCGAAGTGCCTGAGCTCCAAGGAAGCTCCTGGCCAGCCTTCCCAGCAGCAGCACGGTGCCAGCCAGTTGTTCAGCTGGAGCTCTGCGAGGTCCAGCAAGCCAGGGAGAGAGGACTGGTCCCCTGGTGGCCCTGCAGCCACTGTCCCTCAGGCTGGGCTATAGACCAGCAGATCTGTCTCCAATGTGTCGCTTAGTGCTAGGAGCAAGTCAGGCTCCGTGTCCTGGTTTCTTGTGGCCACAAAGGAGTTTTACCGTGAGAGGTCAGGTGAGCTGGGGGCACGGCTTTGCTGCTGGGCTCAGCCAGCTTGGTTACACAGCTCTGCCTCTCCTGTTGTTGTTGCAGCAGCTGTAAAGGAATTAAACCTCAAATTTGAGTTTGTGTTTTAAAATCATGGACTCTTCAGAACAACAGTCAGAGCTGATATATAATACAGTGCTGTATGGGGGAAAGAGAGGAGCACTTGGCACTGGTGTTACACACCCAGGTTGTTTTTAGTGTGATAATCCTAGATGTCTCTAAGGGTAAATAATTAAAAATAAATTTACTTGTTGATTTAAGTCTCTATATCCCTGGACTTCGGGCAAGTTCAGGTCTAAAACTGAGGGATTTTTTTGCTGCAGAAACTTCTTTTCTCTCATTCCACCACTTTCCTCCCTCCAGGAGTGTGGGAATGCCCAGCCGGGCTCAGCTCCTGTAAGGTGGGTTGAGCAGTGAGCCTGGCTTTGGGCGAAGGCTGCGAGCAGGGAACGTTATCCCAGGCTGGCATTTGTGCTCTCTGGATTCAGCAGGACACACGGTGTACAGTGGGAACGGGTGGGAGAATGAGCACCATTGTTTGCCAGGGGATAATGTCTGCACAGTGTGAAAGTCAGCTGGAGACTTGGCACAACAGAATTGCAGTGTGCACACGCACGTGGTGCGGGGAGCCCTCGGGACAGCCAGCACTTCCCTCTGCCTGCCTGGCTCCTGGTGTGGGCAGCACGTATGCAGGGGCCAATATGATATTTAATATATAATATTAAACTAAACTAATCCGTTTTAGTTAGAGTTGCATGTCTACGGAAAACAGCTTCCAAAAGGAGAAGGAACAAAAGTCGTCTCGCACACACGCCAAAAAGTGTGGCAAAAATACATTGCAGTTGCACCAATTTTCTTTATCACTATGGCTTTGTTGGACTAGAGAGAAAATGGGGACCCAAGGGAGGTATATTGAAGAGATGACCTTTTGGAGTCCAAGGGAAAAATAATTTGTCCAAAAGCTTACAGTTACGTATTAAAAGTTGTCACCTTCCTACCCCTCTCTTCATATCTTTCTCCTGTTGTTTTTTCCACATAAATCTCAGAGATGGTTTTTCCCCGACTTATTTGCTGACTGTAGGTATGTGGTACTTGTCTGTTCTCTCTCAATTCTGTTCTCCTTGGCCATCTGAAAAAGCCTTCCATTAGCAGACAGGGGCACTGAGCAGCAGAAACACAGGCACGTGTGAGTGAACAGGAGAACAGGGTTTGAGTGTTGTTGTATGTTTTGAGAAATGGTGATCTTTCCCCTGAAGGACTGAGCTCTCAAATCTGAACCTGGCAATCCCCCTAAATTGGACTTGGCTTTCTCTGGGAACTGTAAAACCAGCAAATTTTCAAAACCTCCTGCTAATGGCTTGCTGAGTGAAGATCAATAGAGATGCTGAGAGGAGCCAGGCCTGGAAAAAGAACATATAATGCAAGCTGCCTGATTAATTTGCTCTGGAGAATAAAAGCCTTCAGAGATGAGAACAGGGTATAAAATAAGCAGTTATAGACTTGCTATCCACCAAGTAGAAAATGTTAACTTCTTCAGTCTGGTTAAGGGTTTCCAGCATTGGTTTTGTAATGGCATAGGGTATTTGGTGTCAGAGGGAATAGTCAGAGCATGGATGAGACCCCTGCCTATTCCTCTGGCACCCAAAGCCACCTTTACTTTTCTAATCCATGTATCATGTGTGCACAGAAAAGGAGATACGTTGACTTCAAAATTGGAGTATGTATCTGCTTCTAGTCCTTGGATTAGGTTCACAATTTCCATTGTCAGTGCAGAAGTTAAAACAGTCCTGGCTGTAAACAACAATAAGAAACTGTTTTCTTCCCTTTTGGGCAGTTTCAGTCTGTATTTAAATACAGTATTTCTTCAGGAGAATGAGAGTTGTCTCTGTTCTCTGAGTCACGTTTCACCATCTTTGTTGGGCAACCACATCTGGGGTGGAGTGTGCCGCGGGTGAACCGCTGGGTCCTGAAATTGAAGATGGGTGGCAAACAAAGCCCTTGGAAGTGCTTCCATGCCTGCTTCTCAGATGCTCCTAATTCAGAGGACTGCTCCCTTCCCAAGCCCAGTGACTTGCATGCTTGTGGTGCTGTTTCAGTGTTGTTCTTCTTGATGGCTCCAGGTAAGAGATAAGTCACTTTTCCAAAAGAAAAGAACTTTAAAGGCTGTTTTCTTGCACACTCTTCTATTGCCATGATGCCCATGCTCAGACAATGCTGTTAAAGAAGGGAAATTGGGAATTTTCCCATATGGATTTTGGCCAAGAGACTGGAGTTAATGTTTTCTCTCTGCTTAGAAAGGTTTTTTAGGCATAGGTGTCCAGAACCCCCAATATATATCCTGGTGGTGCTTCGCCAGCAGTAAAGGTGTGGTGGTGGCTTGACTACATCCGGGAGTGATTACTTGGGCTTCCTGCAGTACTGTGTTTCCACCAAGAAGAAAAATGTTATCCTAAAATCTTGTTTTCATGTTTGTTCTCAAGCTACTTAACATGCACGGTTTATTTTTAGAGAAAACAATGTCAGCCAGATTTGTGCTAATTGTTGGCAACAGTATGTTAGCCCCTCAAATGCTGACAGGGAGACAATGTTTGGTGATTGCAGCCATGCAAAGCTAAAAATGACTTTAATTAAACAATCATGAAGTATACTTTGCAATGTATGAGTAAAATAGTGTGTTTTTTGGATTGGAGTTTTATTTATGTAGTTTTTTTCGCTCAGCTGATTGCAGGTGTTGTGTGACAAATTGGATCTCATTGTGTTCTGCCTTTAATTATTATTCCTGAACATATGAAAAAGATGAAGACTGTGACAAGTCTCTCTCCTCATGACCCCTCCCCTTTGCTAGCATTGTAGTTGCTCTCTACTTTAATTGCATTTATTTGTGGGTTTTGTTTGGTTTTTAATTTGCTGTAGTAGGGTTTTTGTTGGCGTTCCTTTGGTTGCATTTTCACAGATCTTTCTTTTCTTCTTTGAATGTTTGCAGGCCTTGGCTCACTTCGTAGGGCTGAGGCTCAGCCGAGTGACAAGCACTGATTTTTCTTGTTTTATGTGTGCAAGCAGAGCACGCTGGGTGCCAGCTTTCTTGCGGGCCAGTTTGTGGGGTGCAGCACAGATGGGTCCCTCGCCTTCCTCATGAGCTGCCCTTCCCCTGCTGGGTCTGGAGGGGCCCAGCAGGTTCATGGCCTCCAGCTGCAGGGTTTCAGTGAGTCCCAAAAGTTCTCTTTTTGTCCAGCCTTGAACAGCACGGTGCATTTCTTGTCCCTGGTGTTTTGCTCTGTCTTAGGGATGTTCTGAAACCCCCTGGAGTCTGGCTTGGCCTTGGGAAGAAGAGCAGCACTTGCTGTCTGAGGACACACAAATAGCTGCTGTGTATCTGGTGCAATTACCAGCTGACTAATTTGGGAGTGTACTTAGACACCATGTGGTTTATTGTCAGGTTTCATTATAATTTTGTGAAATCTTAATAAGGAAGTTTGGAAAGGGAAAATAATCCCCACAACCCAAAAATCCCCACAGTCGGGAATGAGAAATGTTCTCCAAAGCAATATTATTAAATTTATTTTTAATTTAATTTTTCTTTAAATCTGAATAAGCTTGTAGAAGTTGATGCTTCTGACTCTAGGGAGGTTCTTGTTAGCAGCCTGGGGGTCCTGTTGATGGCAATTGTAGTAAATGAATTTTAATAAATATGAAATTATGATTCTGTTCCAGTTCTCCTGCCCTATTGAAATACAATTGTGATTTGGCCTGAAACACACCTTTTTGCTTTTGTTTTATGGAATAATGAGGCTTATGGGGCTGGTTTTTTCTCATTTCTTTTCCTTGAGAAATCAATTATGTATTTTATGTGGTGCCAGAGTAAACAGTGCATACCAGAGCAGAGCAAAGAGCACAGCAGCTTGACTCTAATTCCAGTGTTGCATCTTGTCTACCTTAAATCTCTAGCCATTTTAAAACCACTTAGAATTAATTATTGAGCTTTAAAGCTCCCCTTCTCTGGTGCCTGCCTACAGTAGCCAGCAACAGAAAGGAGGACTTGGATATAAATAAATGGTGTTGCATTGCATTCTCTGGTTTGAAGACATCTTTTTTTTCTCTTCATTTATAACCTTTCAAGTGGAATTGCCTATTGAAATGTGACTGTTGGTGTTGAATCAAGTGGCAGGGCTCCATGAGGCTTCAGAGTGCTGTGCAGTGACAGTGCAGAGGAAATTAGGTGTTTCAAAGAGCTGAACAAATTAGAAGGCAGAGAGTGCTTCTTACGGCATATTAAAATAGGAGTTTTAAAGGGCCTTTGAACTTATTTTTCAGTGACTGGGTCAGAAACATGCTGTTTAGCTTGACAAAACTGCTCTTTCCTCTTTTGTTTGCTTGCACTGCTCGGTCTAGGGGAAGCAAAAAAGGAGGTTTTGTATAAGCAAGCTTGTCCAAAAGCTTAAATCAGTTGGGTTTGTTGGTGGTGTTTCCTAAATATTCTTTAGCACTGTTAGTACTGGTCATGTATTTCTTAATTCTTACTTTGCCATGGTGGCTATTAAATCCTTCCGCCTGCTGCAACTCAGACCAGGTCCAGTGTGTGCTGTTGGTTGCTGGAGTTTCTTTCAGCAGGTTAATGTATTGGTGTGACACCTTTAGAGCATCCTCACGACCTTCAGCAGTTGCTGTGTACCTGTTCTAACCCCTCTTATCCCTCCTGCCATCTCTCCCCTAAAATGCCAGGCTGCCTGCTGTGGCCATCTTTGATCAAACAGCTTTTATTTTCTTTCTGTACTGTGAGAAACTGCTCCAATTTTAGTAATGTAGTGGGTAGAAACAAACTAAGAAACTACTTGGAGGAAACGTAGCGTATCCCAATTAGCCAGAAGAAGCAAGAAGAAAAACATTGAGAGCAAACCCAAGCAAGCAGCCAGGAAAGCCAGCACTGTTTATTTTTGGCAGGAGCTGCTGAATGGAAGCTGCTTGTAGTTAATGCTGTTGGTGGCAGGACGCAGCCAGGGTCAGGTTACAGCTCGGATTCACTGACCAGTAAATGGTTTTCCTTTTTCTCTCTCCTTATTTCTTCCCCTTCTCTTCCTTTTGCATAGACCTTTGGAGGATTTCTCTGGCCCTGGGTGCCCTAAGAGGAAGGTGCTGGGGTGGTGAAATCTCTTCAAGCAAACCCAGCAGCTCAGTGGCTGTTGCACACTGGCGAGGGTCTGAGTGTGCTCGTTGTGCTGCTCCTGGCACTGAGAGTGCTGCTTGTATTTCAAAGCAGTGCAACAGAAAACTTTACAGGGAGAGCCAGACAGGGCCAGTGCAGTGAACTGGGCCAGTCCAGCTTTGGCAGAGGGGGCAGGAGCTGCTGCAGTGGCCACAGAGGTGCAGAGTGTGTGCAGAGAGCCAGGCTGGCACGTCTGCCATCAGCATGCCTACGGCGTATTAAACAGATCAGGTCATGTAATGCGGGGGTTTGATCACAGCCATGGGTAGGAATGAAGGCTTTTGATATCAATGAAATGCCCTGATGAAAGATAAATAGAGGAATTCCTTAGAAAACAATAGGGAGATCTGCTGGAAGATGGAAAATGTATTTGCTGGTGGGTGGAAAGAGCCCCTTCCGTTCCCTCTATGCATCCTCTACTGCTGCTGCCTCTCAGCCTCTGTGACTTTTCAAAGTCACTTTTTGTTTGCTGCTTTCTGGAATCTTAAAAGGAGATAAAAGTCACACTAAAAAACCAACTGCACAACAAAATATAATCAACCCCCCTTTCAAACACAAGCAAACAAACCCAACTATACACAAACAACAACAAAAAAACCCCAAACAAATTTAAAACAAACTTTTGTGTTCTCCTTCCCTTCAATTGCTCTATTGCTTGTTTTCTTTCAAGGAGAAAAAAACCAAAACATAATTTGTGTTCGTTTGTAGATTAGAAGAGACTTACTCCCCTCAGAACAGAATACGGAGTAGATGTTGAAGTATAATTTTGCAAGGTAAATAGTTTCCCTCAGTCTTCCACTTTAAATACTTGTATTCCCTGTTTTACAGTTGAAGCAGCAAAGAAAATTCCCCCACCAGCATCCTCTGAACTGCAAGCACAGATCTGTTATCTAACCCACAGTCTGGCGTGTTTATTAATACCTTTTGCTGTGGTGTTACAGTTCATTAACACCAAGTTGGGAAGTTTTAAATCCAGACAACAAATACTTTCTAATTAGAGTTAAGGGATAGATTGTTGCAGCTGTAATCTTCTGTTTTGCTTTAATGGCTTTAAAGCAAAAAAATAAAAAAGGAAGCTCACATCTCTGCAGAGTTGTTTCTGTGTGGCAGAACTATTGGAAAATTGGTCATCTCCTGGCAGGCAATGTCTGTGTTATTTTTCCTTCTCCTCCCTACAAATCAATGATTATAACTAGTTTTCTCCTTATGCTGTGGTTCCCTTTTTGATGCCTGTGCAAGAGTTCAGATGTGAAATCCAGCATTCCATTCCTGTGTGGAAGTGCAGAATTGAGATGCATTGGCTGGAGTGCTGGGGAGCTCTGCTGCATCTTTCATATTCCCATTTAGTGAGACGCAAAGAGTAGCTGCAGCTCAGTCGTCCTGCAACATTTCTGGAAGTAACTGGAAATCCATCTAATTGCAAAGCCTAAAGCTAATTAAAAGCACATATGTGCAACTCTCACAGAAGAGAGCAGCTAAAGATTGGAAGGCTATTGTAATCTTATCTCAGTGGGGGAAAAATTAAGGATTTATTTGGTTCAAATTATTCTCTTTGTCTCCCTAGCTGTGAGAATCAGTAATGACCCTCTTCCTACAAAACTGGTGTTTCAAATTATCTCCTTGTGTCGCTGGGTGGTCACTGCATTGCTGAGGTGGGCTTGGTGGCTGGTGCAGGTGAGATCTCAGCTGAGATCCCAGCTTCTGCAGAGGTTCTGAGATTTTAGACCCCTAAGTGCTTATACAGTGTCCTCTTCCTGTTAGTGCTGGGATACTAATGTGCCTTTTTCCTAAGGTTGGGAAGTCTCACCTTGTGAAAATACCCTTTAAATCCTGGAGGCTCCTGTTTGACTATGGTCACACAGATGTTGGTAGAGCAACCCTCGTTTCACGCTGACTTAAACTGCTTTGGTTAAACTAAGGGAAGGAAGGGCAAAGAGTAAATGATCTATTGATATGTTTCCTTCAGTGCACATACCTGTCCTAGAGATGAGTTTCCAGGCAGCAGCAGCTCACTGAGTTGGTTCACTTAATTTAAATGTATTCCACCCCCCAAGTGGTGGGACTGAACACCAGCTTGAGAATTTAAATATTGGAACAATTGCTTTTTACTACTGGAAAAAAAAAATCTCGAATTATTTCCTCTTTAAAGGAAACATTGAATCTCTAGATGGAAATGGTTGGTGTGTATTTCTGGAAAAAACAATACGCTGAGCAGTTCCCGGCAGCTACATTTGTTCCTCTTGGAGCATCTCACCAGGAAGGTCTTGCAAGAGAATCTAATGCTCCTGACTGGGCACACAAATATTCACATTCTTAGGAACTCAGTTTAAATTTTAATAGGCAAATGTAACTGTTGAGAAAGCAGATGTACTACTTTTAGTTCAGTTGTGCAGAGACTTCTCACATGTTTACAGTTAAGGAAACGGGAAGTCCCATGGGAAGTTGGGGGAAATACTTGGAAACATGCTGTGGCTCTCTGCTAGATCAAGGCTAATGCTGTTCTCATTTTTTTATTTTAATTCTACTAATATTTTGCTAGCCAAAACCCCCTCAAATTTGCAAGAAAATCCTACAGCAGTGCTTTTAGATAATTTCTTATTCACAGGACCCCGGAGCAATTGCTAGATTTTCTAGTAAGCTGTTGAAATTACTCTGATAATTTCACTGCTGCTGATACAAACCTTGCCAGTGAGACAAGAACATAAGAATTTGCTTTACCCAGTGCTTGGGTGGGCCACCACGCTGTCCCTGTGACAGCTGACCCCACTCTTTGACGGGGTAGCCTAGCTGCCTGTTCTCCCCACGTGTGTGTATTGTACCAGATCCCATCTCTTGTCTGGGCTGAGTCAGGAGTTTCCCCGTCCTCCTGCACGAAGTCCATAGTGCAGCTTTCAGGAAGTGACAGCTTTGAATGTGGTTTGCCTTTTAAAAAAAAAAAAGAAAGAGAAGTCAATTTGCCATATATTGCAGTTATTCTATGAAGAGGAATAAACCATGCAGCAATATTATGTCCTATAAACGAGCCTGTGTAATCTTTTCATTCCCTTTAGAGAGCTTCACCCACTCCTTGGAGCAGAGGGGAGGCTTTGTGCTGGCCACCGCTCAAAGCGCTCTTGGGCCTTTCCAGAGCGGGATTAAGACTTTAAGAAACGGTGCAGTTTGTTGGCAGAAAAACACGATGACACTGTGAGTTTTCTGTGAACACCTGACCTCATTCCTTGAGCAGGGATCCCAGTTCCAGAGCACTGAACCCCAAAGAACTCGAGCTTCCTCAGCCTCCTTGGTTTGAGACCTACATGCGGTAACTGCAGAGATGGATGTGTCTGACAGCAAAACAATAAATTCGTAATCAGGCCTTAAATGCAGAGCAGCACTGATATGCTGCTTTGTCTGGGCGCTGCTCTGAGTCAAAAGTAGGTTGAAAGCGAGCTGCTAGAGCTGAAGTAAATAGGAGCAGTTGTTTTTAATTTACAGCAGGTGAAATAAAGCTTTGACCACTTAGGTTCTTGGGGGCTTTGTTTTGTTGGGATTTTCTCTTGGTGTCAGCGGTGTGCATTCTGGAGGAGCGATAGGGAGCATTAATAACTGAGGGACTTGCCCAGCTTTGCTTTTGACTGAGCTGTTTGTGGTGCCAGAGATGGTACAATGTACTGCACAGGGGTGGTACAATGTGTTTGGGAAAGCAGAGGGTGTTGGACTGAGGCAAGGAAGTGCAGCTATTGTCTGCAGCCGTGCTTGCTTTGCTGCTGAAGACAGGGCAGCTTCTCCCCTGAGGAGCCTGCAGTCTGTGTGGGTGAGCTGCTGCTCCTGCCCTTGCTTCCAGAAGGAGAGTGGAGGCATGGACTTGAAGTAACTTGTCTACCATTGCAGGTTGAACTTGGTGCTGTGATTCCCCTGCCCACCTACTCCGTGGAGACTTCCCTGCACAACTCAGACTTTTAAATATACTTTCTGCCAATTGCATTGTTTTTGCAGCAAAGTGTTATGGCAGAGTCTTAGTGGATGAGGATTTTTGTGCGTGTGACTCCTTCAGACTTGCATTTGGAAGTGTCTGAAGTGGAAGGCAGTGGAACGTGACTCAGAGCGAGGATTGTTTCCCTCCCACCAGTCTTCGAGCAGGTTGGGTTTGATGGCTGAGGAAATGACAGTCTGACTTGTCTGTAAGGTCAGTGGGATCCAAGCACTTTCTGTTAAATCTCTGTTTCTAATATTTTCTGAAGTTCTTGAATTCAGTCCAACAGTCATTTCCTAGTTTGTCAGGAAATTGTTTTGCTGCTTTATTAAATGAACTGCAAAATAATTCTGAGGAGGGGAAAATGTCTTAAGGAGAGTCTCAGCAATGCTTTAGCTGCTGATGCCTGGTAAAACTGTGCAGATCAAAGGTACCCATCTGGCTTTTTTATCTGCATTGCTTTCAGCAATGGTATTAAATTGATTCTCAGGCAACTGGAAAATGCTGGGTGGAAGTTAATCAATAAATGCACAGCAATATCTCTCCATCTATACCAGCAGGACTCTGGTTGATGGAGGAGCTGCTTTAGGTCCATTGAACACTGAGTGGAACAGAAGAAAAAAGGCTGTGAAATTTTTCCTACTCAAAGACTTGGTGGTAGGTTTATGAGCTGGGTTGAGAATCTTTTCCTTAATCCTCCTGGGCTGCTGTTTTGATGTTGGGTCATGGTTGAGTTTGGTGTTGGCCTTTCACAATGTACTTTTTTCTGGCTGCGGCTCTGGCCTTCCACCTCTATGGCCAAAGAATGAAAACAGCCCACAAGGAATTCCACGTTTTACATCAGTGTCAATGACTTTTAATTTATGATATTATGGAAACAAGATCTCTTAGTTTTCCTTTCATGGGTCATACTTAATATTTACTTTATTATGTGTTCTCTGATAGTGTCCCACCCTCTTGATGCATAACTTGTTTTCCTGGAGGCTGGACCTGCCTCTAGTTGAAAACATTGCCAAGTGAAAACTAAATAGCTGGCTCAGATGAACTGCTAGAAAATGTTTCTACTAAGTCTGTGTAGGAGGATAGAAAGGGAGAGGCTGTATCATGGCTGCAGAATAATGCAGAAGTCATATGCTAAGTAACTTCCAGTAAGTAGTAAACTTTTTCACTAAGTTGTTATTAAGAAATATGAAAAAGTGACACAATAATGGTGCACTTTGAGTATTGTCCTCCTTCTCTGCAGTGGCCAGGCTTCTGCTCTGCCTGCCAAAGCCCAAGCTTCATATAATAGATGCTTTCTTAAAATAAAGCTGTATTGAAAACCAGTGAGAGGCTTTAGTGATACTAAACCCCCACCCAGTTATGAAATGCTCAAAGGGGTTTTTGTTTTTGTGGGGTTTTTTTTCCTGTTGTGGTAAAACTGATAATGTGATTGGGGAAATTAGGGAAGGGGGTTGAAACTTGAATATGTGTTTTAGAAACACTCAGACTTTAAACGTTTTATTGCTGAGGTGAAAGTGGTTCTTAAGTGCTGCTGAGGAGCTGGGTCCGGGTCTGTCCCCTCCTGGGCTGTGTAGAGTCCAGAAAAATACATGAGGCTGGTACCAGCAACCTTTTAAGGCTGAGGACAGCCCAGATATCCTTGACCAAAGCCCTTCCAAAGGGTTAAGTAGTCCCCAAAGAAAGGCCCCCTTTGAGATGCCAATGTTTGATCCCAGACACAACTAGCTGTATGAAAAAAACAGTGTACTTTACTGGATTCCTGCTGCAGGGAGGCTTTTGTTTTTGATGCACAATTTGATGGGAGCCTTGGGGAGGGTGTGAAATTCCCTCCTGATACCAGTTTTGGAGCATGAGGGAATGAACTTTGCTTTGAGGCTAATGGCCCATGCAGTGGAGCAAAGCCACATTACTTCCCTGGAGCCAGAGGCAGTGGAAACAATCCTGAAGTGAAATATCTAGGTGATCAGATACTGTATTGTAAAAACTTTTGCCACAAATGTAGCTTATCCTGGGCCTGTTGGTGCTTAGCATCCCCCTCCTCTCCATGTTTCCCACTTTCCCTTCGTGTTTTACAGCTGCTGTCAGCCCCAGAAAGGAGCTGTTGCAGCCTCACCTTGGAGGGTCAGCAAAGCTGGACTCCATGGGCTGCCACCTGGGACTTTTGGAAGGAACACCTGTGTGACAATAAGTCTGTTCCTGCTGTTCCATGGTCCCAGCCTGAACAATGCAGGGAAAATACCCCGGGAGCAAAAGGTGACTCAGCAGGAGAGCCCTGGGGCGTGTCCACACCAGGCAGTCCTGCTCACATTAAATAATTCTTGTTTCCAAAGTGCTACAGCAATCCAAAAGCTGTGTGGTAGCTTTGCCTATTGGCATTGCTCTAGGTAAGAGTTCTCTGCAGGCTTATCTCTATCCCCTCTAAGCAGGGACGTGTCAGACCTTAATTCCCTTCGGTCTGTGTCATTGAACCTCAGCATCTCATTTTATCCCGTTACACAGAGACTTAAGGAAGTCTCAGCCATCTGAGGGCTGCAGGAGCCGGGGCTGGACTGGAGTGGTGCTTCAGGAGGATCTGCCTGAGCCTCTGGTGCGGATTTCTGGCATTTCTTTTCAGTCTAATGGGTTCCTGCTCTGTCTGCTCACAGGCTTCCCTCTGAGCTGAGCCTTGGTGCTCGCACTCCATGAATAAAGAGCTGCTCTGTTGCTCCTGGGATCCTTAACACGATGCTAGGAGCTGTCTGATTTGTCTTTTGCTCTTCAAATAATTACTCAGACTTTAAGAAGTCTGAAAGCAAATTTCATGATGAAGGAATCTCATATGTTACACAGAGCCCAGGCTGTTCTGCAGGAGGAGTTCATGCTTTGGCTTCTGCAGGATGTTTCAAAGCAGAGGAAAGAGCTGTGTGTGTGTTTATGTGTATATAGCTCTGGGTCTGAGGGGATGTGGATGCCCCAGGTGCCTCAGGCTGCTGCAGAGTTTGCTGCAGTCTGGTGTTGGTGAAACTGGCAGAGGTTTGTTGAGCTACAGGCTGAGCTGGCATGCAGTGTCCCAGATAAATGGGTCTGTGAGCCCTGATCAGAAGAACCCTTTTATTTTCTCATGTTTTTTTAACTTCAAAATCAGTTGATCCCGATTTCAGAGAGCTCTGGATTTCAGTGCTGTCTTGGACAACTCATTACTTGTACAGGATTTTATATTCCACTTGCTGCAAGGGGAAGAAACTCAGCCTCACCAGGGTTAACTGATAGGGGTAATGGCTCTGACTATCTGCTCACTTGACCTGCTGTTCTGACCAGCTGCTGGTCATGATGTAAATGAACTTCTCACCTGAAAAGAGTCACCTCACAGAAAATAAATGCATCCTACCTCATTCTGCCTCGAATAAGTGCTGTTAGCTGCTGAGGAAGGAGCTGTGCTGTTTCAACATTGTGCCTTTTTGTCAGCTCAGGCATCACAAATTTTAATTCAGCTTCCAAGGAATGCTGGAGGAATTTCAAAATCTTTTGTTACTGATACAAAGTCCAGAAGAATTTCAGTGACAAGACATGCTTGGCTGTCCTCTAACGACACATGCATTATGTCCTGCTGTTGCTGCTTGTGGTCTGAAAACTTCTATAGAAGACAAGTTGGATTGTAGCTGTAAGGAGCCAGGCTTTTCTAGACATATTCACTTAATGCAAAGTATGACTTCCTTCTCCTTTTTCTGTTTGGTGGCTTGGATATGTAGCTTACGCATATTTGATGAAATTAAGTATATTTCTTCTGAATAAGTGTATGGGATTTTTTAATTTGCTTGAACTCTGTAGTAGGAAAGACAGGTGTATATTCTACTCTCATGTCTTCGTGATGGTGAAATCTCAGACTGAGAAGCTAGATCAGTGCAGATGAAAACAGTAATTGAAACCCCCTCCAAACAACCCCCTGCCGTTAGAATTGCAGTGGACTACATGGCACAGTCTGCATTGCAGCTTGCTTAGAAAAGGGCCCTGCTCTGGGAGAGGCTTTAAAATATGAAATCTGCTTGCAGGTGAGAGATCACCCTTTTGGGTTTCCTTTGGTGCAGCAGTTGGTAATAGCAGATTTCTTTCTGTGTGGCCCTTGCTGTCCATGTGCTGTGTCCATGCTGCTGGATTTTCATTCTCTCGGTGATAAACTGCTCCATCACAGACATCTTCACTCAGGCACTGGGGTGACACTGCTGGGGAGCTGGCAGATGTGGGCTATCATGACTGGTGGGGTTTTTTAGCATTATCAGAAGGGTGAAAGAGAAAAGAAGCAAGGGTGAAAGAGAAAAGAAGCAATGGTGAAAACCCAAGATGGGGGGGAGACCAGATGCATGCACAAATGTCATGGTTAAACACTTAATAGGATTTGGGGGAATTTTGCTTTTCTCCAGATTGATTCTCTTAGTACTTCCGTAGTCTCTATAGAGCTGTGCCCTTCTTCAGTGATGTTAAAACCAATTAGGGCAGAAGTTCTGACTTAGACTTTGAATTTTCAAGTTTAAGTTACAGATAGCTTTCAAGGTCAGTATGTAGTTGCATGCTATGAAATTTAATTGATATTTTTCTTCCCTAAAGCATTGACATATTAGCAGGCAGCTCATCACTTGCATAGTATTCCCCTGGACATCATTAAATTTAACCTGGGATGCTTTATCTCTGAAGGACTTGTATTCAAATTTTAAATGCTTTCTTTTTCCAGAAATAAGTGATAAATCCTGCTTAATGTTTCCAAAGGAAGTATGCACGATGAGAAACAGAGGAGGAAGGAGGATTTAAGAGTGGGAGTGCACACATGTAATACTGAGCAGAAATGTTTTAGATGGAAAAAGATGGAGGAGCTGAAGTTAAAGGTCTTTAGAGAAAAACAAAGCAGAGAGTTTAAGTGTATTAATATTGCCAAGATAGAAGTAATTTTTTGTTAAAATATTTAATGCAAAATAACAGCATTTTCATTATTGTGCTTTATAGACACTCAAAATGCTTGGAGATCATTCCTAAAGCATTAACAAATGTATAGAGAACAGGCACCATTTGTCCTCGAAAGAGCACGTTTTGGGGGATCATTTAAATCCCATAAAGGTAACATGCAAAAGCACTTGCCCTCTCCAGAGGTTTGGACTCCTTTCAAGTTTTCACTGGGTATCTAAGCAAGACATTCCAGATTATTAATCACCTCATACTTAAGTCCAGATTTTTCATAGCTAATGAGATTTTTCCAGAGTGGCCAGTACCTGAACAGTGCATTTGGTATAATAACGCACAATAACAGAAAAATGATGTGCGAGCCAAATGTTATGTGATTCCAGTGCTGGACTCTGTCCTATTTTTTCCTGGCAAGAGCTCATGTACCATAAGGGAGTGGTGATGCTTCCAGAAATCCGTGGCACGTGATGTGTTTTTCTTCACTGAGGCACGAGGCGATGTGCCATGAAATGTCAGCTCCCTCTCCATTTCACGAGCGAGTTTGTTCATTCAAGGGAGACTGCAGCATTAATTAGGCAGGTGAAATTGCTAGGAGGAGCATCCTGTGCCCCTTTCCAAATGCAGGTCAAGGTGTTGTGTGTGTAATCAAATCTGTAATCAAATCTATAACGTAATTTGTGTTTATATTAGAAGTTAAAACGAGCAAAACTCTGGCCTGTGAGAAGGCGGAGAGCAGAGGGGATTTTATTTTAGTACATAATCAAGCGAAAAGAACAATATCTCTTTTATGTTGATAGCCAGGATTAAATTATTCTTGGACTCATTATTAAATGAAGCATATGATTAAATATTGAAACGAAGACTATTATTTTTCATATCTGCATTGGAATGAGGAAAAGGGGGGGAAAAAACCTCCCTACGGATGAGTCAGTTCCTGTATCCAGAGCACTGGGAGAGAAGGGAGCTGTTTCCTCACAGATGAGTTCTGGGTTTGGAGCCTGGGGAGGAGGAGGTGTTTACACGAGGTTGGGGGCAGCAGGCAGTAGTTGTTCCTCATCACAGCTGTGCAGGTGGAATGAGGCACCTCTTGTAGGTGCATCATCAGTGCTTGGCATCATGCTGTAGGATCTCGTGCTTTTCTCAAAGGGATCCTCTCTCTGCCAGCATCAGGAGATAATGATCTCCCAGAAGACCCAATTTCCTGCCACTGACTTGCATATGTGTATATCTCTTAAAGCAGATGCTGGCTCAAAATGTACATTTAAGTGGATAAATAAATACTGGAGTATTTAGTTGCTGTGGGAGATCCCAGTGAGATTAGTGCTGTGCTAAATCCTGCTCGACCGGGTCTGGTTTTACTCAGCTGCCCCCAGAGCTGCGTCCCAAGGGTCTGCAGAGCAAAGGTGATGGACAAAAAGGAATGAAAGATGATTAACCCTGAACTATAGGAGTTATGCTTCAGGTCCTTGGTGTGCAGTTTTCTAAAGCCATGTGAAAGGCTTCCCAGAGGTTTGAACCCTGTCTCTTGTTCATGGCCTGGTTATGTGTGTGTGCACATAAACCAAACAAAACCCCGCTACCTCCAACTCCTGCAGCATATTTCTGCTTTCAGGTGGGGGTGAATGTACTACTTTGCATGCAGTTTATGGGGAAGAAGCTAAATTGGTAGAAGCATGCCTGAGAGACGTGGTATTTCTAGTCAAGTAAGAATATCATAAAGGGTGGAAACTGGGAAGGAAGTGAAATTGCCAGGGATGATTCTCAGTCTGTTTAGGTTTACTGTAAATTAGTCAGTCTGATGGGGAAACTTGGGAACTCAGCTGAGAGATGCAAAAAAAATTTCTTATGGATACAGAAAGTGATGTTTTGTTGATTTATGTGCTACCAAACCTCTTTACAAGAAAAGAAATTTCAGTGACGAGTGCTTTGGATGGCAGTGGTCTGTCCTGCTGGGTTTACTTTGGTTTCTGCATTCACTCCCGTGTTAAGGTGGTTAAGGCAGAATGACCCTTTTTCCCTAAATGAAACTAGAGCATTTTAATTGATTTCCCTGCCATGCCCACAGCCAAGGAGTTTCCCTTGTGCAATTACTGGCCTTTTTCACATGATGAAAAAATAAGAATTTGAAATGTCAGAGGAGAGCTTCACATGAGAAATTGATTTCAAATTCAGGTGGTGTTATGTGTGACAGTCTGCAGTGTGAGCTGAGAGAAGGGAAAGACTCCATGTTGCCATGTACCATTCCCAGCCTCGTCCTCCTCAGGCACATCCCTGTCTCCCTTGTGTCGCTCCCAATTCCCACGGCTGGGGTTAGAGGGGAGAGCAGGTGAGGAACGTGGCCTTTTTTCCAAAGGTTAGACATGTCAAGCTCTCTTGACTCCAACCACAGTAAAGTGCATGGAAGTTTGATGCTTCTGAATAACATCCTCAGTGTTTCTATTTCTGCCAGACCTCAGAGGTGTGATTTTGGCTGCTGCTGCTGCAGCTCCCTGATGGCCCCATGGCTCAGAGCTTTGACTTCACTCAGCCCATCACTGTCCCCTCCCATGCCTTGGCTCACTGTCTTTTTGCAGTCTTCATACCTGTGCTCTTCCCTGAAATGGGGAGAGGGAGCTTCCCAAATCATCATGAGGATGATTTTAGTGATGAATGAAGCTGTGTTAATTGCAAGAAACACACAAGTAGCACAGCAATATGTGTGTTTTCTAAGGCTGCTTTCTGCTGCTCTGGTATATTAGCTACCCGTGCACAGCTCATTGCTTGTTTGGTAAACTTTCTAGTACAGCTATTAAAAGTATTTAGTTTGTTGCTGCATTGATGGTGGAATGAGTGGAAGTTGATGCAGTAGTACAGATAGGCCTTACCTAGGCTCCATTTTGTTATTTTTATTAGTGACAGATGTGCTTTGTTGGCATGCTGTCCCCCACAGCTGAATTGCATCAAAGTCCTCATAGTCTTGGAACTATATCATTTAGAAATGAGTCTATGGGGTTGTTTGTGTAATTACTGAAAACCATATCCCCAAACTTGCTGAGCAGTGTTTCTAAATCAGATTTCAGTCCAGTTTGCAGTGTCAGTAAACCTCACGAGTGACTTGGCAGTCGGCTTTTGAACTGTCAGTGGGCAAAGTCCAGCTGCAGTCACAAGCAATACCCAAATGTCCCACGAGACAAGTGTGTCGAGTTGCACTTTAATGTGTGTTTTCCTGTGCCTGGGACCTTGGAGTTCTTGTAGTCATCCGAGGACCATCGGCTGCTGTGTTGATTCACATCTTTAAATAACAGAATCTGCCATGGGCTGATCGCATCGATTCCAAACTGGCAACTAATGAAGCAGATCAAATACACCAGGGAGGCTCTGCTCTTCCAAAAATTAAAGCTTTCGTTATAGAAATGTGGAAATGGAAGACTATTAATTTTGTTCTCTTGACAGTTGTTATTAAATCCTACTTATTTCATGTGGTCTCAATTATTTTCAATTTTGACATTTCAGTGCACAGGAGATCTGTGCAAAAAAAAGTCCAGTCAGTCTAGAAGTTACTGACAGATCTGGAAGTGTTTTAAGGGGAGAGACTTGTGGTTGTTTCTACTGCATCTGGAGCTAAAATGTCCACAATGAAACTCCCAGTGCTGGAACCTGCCCCATTGCAGCCTTGCCTCAGCCCTGGGCACTTGCCTCAGCCCTCAGCACTGTGTCCTTTATAGCAGAGCTTCTCTTTCTGAGGTGTTCAGAACTGTAAGTAGAAGCAGAATGCATTTGTGTATGTTCTAGCACCATTTCTAGGTAGAAAACAGTGTGAAAAGGAGACGTTTTATCCAAGTCTAGCAGGGATTTCCTAAGCATGTGTAAGCCTGAGCTGGGAAACCATAAAGGGAAAGGAAAGATCTGGCAAATAAGATCCTTTTGCTTCTATTAATGCTTAGAGGAGGCTTCCCAAGTTGCTTGCAGTGAAGAGCAATATGGATTTTATTTTAAAGCTATGTCACATTTACTTCATTGCTCAGTACAAAATATCCCAGTGCTAAATGAAACGAAACTCAATTTTTTCCCCTCCTGTTTCTGCATTGCTAGTTTGATCCCTAGATATAGAAGATCAGCAGAAATCCCCCACCATTTAAAAGGATTAGAACTGACTGGTGAGACTTTGGCTGTAGAATTAACTGGTGGGAGCAGTTTTAAGGTAATACTGCACAGGTCAGATGTGGGGGTGTGTTGTGTGTTTGTGTATTGAGCAGAAAACACGGCGTGCGGTGCTTAGGCACGAGTCTCTGGTCTTGCCTGCTCAAAATGTACTTTTATACTTTCTATTGGGCTTCTCATTTCAAGCTTTCTTTTCCACTTGACACTTGTATTTCAATTACTCCTGTTGCCTTGTACCTGCTTGCTTACCTTTTGTGGTCTGGGCAGTCCCTTTCTTTCCAAGTGCAATTCCCCCTCTGCCTCGCTGGTCCTCCCTCTGGTGTGGAACCTGCTCTGCTGGTGACTGTGATTAATGACTGTGCCAAGCCTGCTTGTCTAAACTCTTACTTTTTCTGGCACAAATGGGAAGGCTGAGGGGTCCACCAGGGCTCACAACAGCTTTTCACTTTACTCCATTGCCTGCCACTATTCTCATACTCTCCCAATTTCCTTGTATTTCTTGGAGCAGTAACAGGGTGCTTGTCTAAAATGGTGTGGTAGTGCAGCAGGGAAGAGTTTGAGCTGTTTGGGATGCTCGTGGCTCTGGTTAGCCAGGGAAGCAGTGGTGCTCAGTAGGGAGAGAAGGATCCCCCCGCTGCCTTTTTGTTCCCAAAGTCTGTTTTCTGTGTGGCTTTCCCCTTTCCCAATCAGTAGAAGGTGAGGTTCAAAATCTTGTCCTGCTAGATCCTGCTGCTGAATCGGATTCCTCAATCTCCACCAGTAGGTTTGGGAAGTCAGTGAACCTTGGCTGCACCTGAGTGTTACTTATCCTGTGAATTATTTTTGTTAGAAATGGAAAAGAGCCTTCTGAATTTGATTTATTTCCCAGAAGTTTATCTTCTTACTTTCAGCTAATGTTTCTGGTGACTTTTGATAGCATCACTACCTGATTGAACAGTTCTGCTGTGTTAATCCAAGCTTTTTTCAACATTGGTATTAAGCCAGAGTTTTTAAGGAGAATGTCAATCAAACTGATTTAGGACAGCCTTTGTCCTACTCTGACTGACTCTAATCTTTGCTCTCTGGAGAGCCTGTGACCACTTCAGCAGGTGACATGTGTGTCTGCCCTGTGGTGGTGTTATCTGGACCCACATTGGCCATCCATGCCAGTAATTAACACCTGCACAACATCCTTAATTTTGAAGAGCTAAAGGAGTTGTTTTCTGTAACACAGAAACCATTGGGAACTGTCTGAGGGATGTGCGAGAAAACTGAAGTAGAATGAATTTATGAAATTGTCTTTGTGCAAGGGATTGGAGACAACCTTTTTCTGCAAGGGGGGACCTGTCTCGCTGTCCCTGTAGTTATCGTGTGAGCACTCGGGGGAAAATCCAGATTGGGAACATAGCCAAACTTCCACCTTTCAGAAAGTATCTTGCAAAACTGGCTCCAGATACTGTGCTCCTGGGGTTGGCTTCTTGCAACTGTTGGGGAAGGGTTGGTTTGGTTTTTAATTGCTTGTCATCTGAAATAAGGCTTCAGACCTTCTCTGGCTTGGGTTAAAAAAGACCTGTCCTCAAAAGTGAGTAATTTCCTGGCTATACTTCACTTATACATGTATGAGCCAGAAAAAGTTCTTCAGTCTCAGAAATCCAACAAACCATCTAAAGAGTGAGGTTTCTGGTGATTTGAATCTCTGTCTCCTGATGCGTGTATTGAGCCAAATCTAGAATGCAGCTTTTCCTGTATAATGGCAGATTGATGTGCACTGGTTTTGTCAGAGATGCTGCTGTAGTTAAGGATTGGGGAAGGTACTTACACTTCATATGCAATATTAAATATCACTTTTAAAATAAGATATTCATTTTAGTTCGTGTGTCCAGTTTAATAAGTAATTTCAGGGAGAAAATTCTTCTAATAAAACACTGGTTTACACTTTGAGAGTTACTCTGCAGTGACTACTTAGCAGATACTTTCATATCCAAAAATATGAATAGCTACTTGACCGAAACGTTATTTTTCATTTTTAGAAATGGAGTGTATTGGCTAAGGCTTGGAGCCTGGGAGCTCTGGCTGCAGTCTGTATTATCAGTTAGATTTTACAGATAGGAAGTTGAGGCAGAAGGTAAACAATTTGCCTGAGGTCAAATGAGAAATACGTGACAGCCACTGATGTGTCGTTATTCTTTGCTGGCCATGTTTGCTTAGAACTTGTCAAAAGCTATTTTTTTTTCCCCCAACCTTTTTATAGCACCTAGCACTCTGATTTTGATTTAAGCCTTTAGCCTTTGATTTGAGAGAACAGTGGCTCCTGTAACAGGGTAATGCTGAGCCCTGTGAGTCTCTCGGCATGTAACGATCAACATTTGAACAGAAGTAGCAAAAGGATTGCAAATACTCTTAATTCCTTTTCTCATGCTGTCTGCTGCTGTCTGCTGTCATGCTAATAAATTCACAAAGCTTATGTGATTAAAAACTTGAGAACCTGGTGCACTTTATGAGCTCTAATTAAAAGCGGCAGAAAACTCGAAGCTTTCTTTGAAGGGTTGGAGGTGGCTTTGGGAGCTGGTTGCTGGCAGCAGGGGCTGGGGCTGTGGCAGGGCGCTGGGGTTTGCTGCAGGGCAGGATGTGGTTCTGTGCTGGTTGTACCTCTGCAGCTCCAACCAGCACACTCGGGGCTCTCAGCACAGGGAGTGTCTCCCTGACTCACAGGCGTCTTGCTGGGACCTGGGTATTTTTGCTCGGTGTTGCAGTGGGTCACTGACTGATGTGGCTGAGTTACTAAAGAGAACAAAAGAAGTGCTGGTAAAAATAAAGTGCTTTTTGTCAGTGTCTAGTCCGTGAAAGTGGTACATTTGCATGGTGCGAGTCTGTGTTTAGTGGTTCCAGATTTACAAACAGTTTTCCCCTTTGCCTCCAAATCCAAGGATGGCACTTCATCTTCCCTCTGGAAACTGGTGTGCTGCAGAAGCTGCACTCCTGCTCTCCTGAGCTGCTGGCTCAGGGCTGTTGGTGCCACAGGGTCACTGAAGGAACATTTCAATGAAATAGGACCAGTGTCTAATTAGAATCAATGGGTAGCTGAAACCTTTGTGTCTGGGCAGCCTGGTCCCTGTGCAGAAGCTGGGTGGGTGGTGCTGTAGCCATGGGTGATGGTGAAGGCTGGAGGCCACTGTTGTGTTCAGCATTGGCCAGCATCACCCAATGAAAGCCATCCCTGCCCTCTTTATGGAAGAAAAGTACATTGAAGTAAAGCAGTGTCAGGCTGTCCCCAGTCCTCCAAATTTCACTGCTTGGCTTTAGCCACAGTCCTGTTGTCTCTCTTAGTTTAGTCTGTTCTTGATTTACTATGAGAAATAAATGTAATTTCGGCTTTGAGTTGGTGCACTCAATAAACTCTGGCTTCTTGGCTGCTAACCTGAGCTGAGTAATGCTGAATGAATGAATCATCTCTGCACAGCAGCAGCTGGGGAAAGGCTTCCCTCAAGGATCCATCCTGCAGTTTGTTTAGCAGCACGGAGGGCAGTGGCTGTGGCATGCCTGTGGTTCAGGGTGCAGCAGGATGGCTCTGTTAAGGTGCAATATGCTGGCTTTAAATAAAGGAACACCAGAGCCCAACTGGGACTGCTGGTGCTCAACCCTGCCCTGCATCCCAGGGAACCAGAAGACAAGTACCCCACTCTGCTGAAAGCTTGATCTTATTAAAGAGTAATCAGCAGAGGATATGTGAGCATAATTTACTGGGTATCAGAATGTCTCTTTAAACATTGCACTGAATTAAAAAGGAAAAACTGCTATGCATGGTTTTATTGTTTCTTTATGAAATACAGCTGTTCAAATTGTGTTTTCCCTCATTATATTCACTATCCCTCAGCCATTCATCATTACAGCTCTCTGGAGCCGTGATTGCTCCCCAGTCTCAAATATTAAAAACCCATCAGAAGAGTCCAGTTGGAATTTTCCAAGCATGCCTGGCATCTTGGCACCACAGTTCTCATTAATTTTTGTGACATTAATGGTTAGGATCCCACAGGTAGTCTTTTGGAAATAGTTAGTTTCCATGAATAAGAAAATGGTGAGGGAATTTTTGCCTCCAAACTCTTTTTTTCCCCCTTTTTTAATCTCTGGAAGTGACTAGAAGCAAGCACTTCAGTTATCCTGTTTGTAAAAGCTCCTCTCCAGCCATAAATGGGAGCTGGTGGTGTGGTAGGGAGCCCATAGCTGGCACACAGAACACTTGAATTAAAGCAGCATCTCTGCAGGTACATATTTAAAACTAAAATATTACAGCAAGTTAAAACAACTTTGGCAGCATGTGCAAATTACTTGGCAAAAGTGTTAATTTCCTTGTTAAAGTCGTAGCAGAAAGGGCCTTTGATCCCAGCAGCCTGTTGGGAGTCCTTCCTAATTGTTATCAAACTATCCTGTAGCTTTAAACAGATAAGACCTAATTAGCTAAAGTGGTGCTGCGTTTTTTCAAAATAAAGAGTGCCCTCTCAGTGTTAGGCACCTGTGTTTCTGTGCTTTCAGCTTGAATTACACACTTGGTGCAGTGCCCAACGTAGGACTTCAAGCGACTGTGGCACTCAGTGACTTCCAGCAGCAGAGGACAGGAGCCCATGGCTTGCAGTGGCCCAAGAACAATGTACAAATAACCCCCTTGAGATGGGAGGCAGAACATTAAACATTTTTAATGACAGCAGTATGAAGGGCTGATGTAAAAGTCTTTTTTTTTTTTTTTTTTTTGGATCCTTTGTGCTGTGAAAAGGAACAGGGGAAAACTGCATCAATGGAGCAAGGTCTGACTTCCTTGTCTCAATGTAAAGAGTCTTCTCCACATCAAAAGATGACTTTAATGATGAATCTGAAATTCTCTCTGCTATTTTTAACCTCAGGCTATTAGTGAGGCCACCACAGAGGAGAAGGAAGGAGAGATGTTGGAAATGCAATATTCTTGTGTCTCCTCCACCCATCTGCTTCCAATGGGAAAACTGAAGCGTTAAGGATTTGCTTCAACACCTGTTAGGTTACTCAAGGAAAAACAAAGACTTTGCCAGATGTTTAAGAAGAAACATATGGCAGGCAGGGAGGGAGAAACTGTGCCAATTTGTCTGTTTAATCAATCAAACTTGTAACAATCAATGCTATTGTCCATACCCTTAATAAATAATTGTTCCCATGAAATACTGTTTAATGCAGTGTAGAGCTTTACAAATGGTGCACGGCAGTGGGCAGAATGAAAGATGCAGTAGGTTTTCCTTCCTCGCCTTGCTGATGGTACAGAGCTTTTGAATTTTTCCTCTTCCATGTGCTTAAGACCCAAACGAAACAAAAGAAATCAATTCTGGGAATAGATCAAACCACCTGCACAGTTTTCAGAGGCTACATGAATTTTAGTTTCAATGAATATCAGGGAAAGTAGTTTTGCAAGATATTTTGTGGAATTGGATGTTGGTTCCTGGAAGTTCTGAAGCTTAAGTTCCTTCTTGATATAAAGTAGAAATAAAAAATATCAGCTTTGCTTTCACCACAGGCTGCCACTGATTGCAGTCTGTCTAGAAAAATACTGTTGCTGTAAATGCAGAGGAGCCCCTTTAGTGGTGTGATATGGGTGTTAAAGGCAATGGTTTTCAGTGGTTTCCTGGAGAAACACTTCACACCAGGTCCCATCAAAGATGCTTTTAGACCTGCAAGGGTTGAACCCCGAGTGTTCTGCCTGCCCCCTCACCCTGGCTGCATCCTCCAGTCTGTGGCCATGGGTCAGAAGGCAATGAGCAAGCTGGGGATGCTTTCTTAGTCACACAAATGTGGAGCATGTTAGGATAAGCAACTTGTCATTAGAGGCAGGGCACAGTTCAGCTCCTGACATTATCTCGCAGTGGTTCGCCTTCTGTCGCATCGTAATGATTAATCACAGCCCTGTGCCATGTGTTACCAGGCAGCCTGCATTTGCTTAGCAGTCAGGAACTACTACAGTTCTCTGCTGCCTCAATCCCCTGTGACTGTTTTCTAATGCTAACAGTGCTGAACAATGGGATATCATGACAGCTTGTGATTTATTCTTTTTTTTTCTTTTTCTCTCCTTTGCAAGGAATTGGGAATTTCCCCGTTCAGGATGCTTACTTGGCTACATTTTACCGTCAGTGATTAAGAACTGTACTGGTTGCTGTCATGATCAAATAATTTCTAACTTGTCTCTAATTTGCTATTTGTTTAAGCAGAAAATAAGTGTATTGCCTTTCTGTAAGTAAGTTCACTGTGTGTTTATGAATTGTTTGGTAGCCAAGTACTTGGTCAAGCAGAGGGGAGCATTTGGAACTCAGGCTGCTCAGGTTTGCTTCAGCTGCCCTGTACAGCTCACCCCTCTTCAGGCAGTGGAGAGAGGGAGGGAGCCTGAAGGACCTTGTGTCTTTAAAAAGCCTCCATTGACATCCTTGGATCCCAGCTCTGCAGTCTTTTCTTCATTAAAGTGCAGATGGAACTAGTTTTATTCTGCTTAGGAAACAAAAACCCTCAGTTGTCACAGAGCATATACAGTTTGTTAAAGGGAAGTCAGGGTTTGTCTTGGTCTGCACCGCAAGAGTTGGATAGGAGAGCTCTTCTCCATAGGATGTGGGAACAGCAACATGATTTTAAAAGTCACTAAAGTCAGCTAAAGACAATATTTTTCTTAATTCATACCTTCTTTGCTGATGTCAGAAACTTGTTTAGACCCAGCTCAGTGTATACTTTAGCTGTCAGGCTCTTTGTGAATGCGGTGATTATTGTTAAGTGAAGCATATGCTAATCCAGGTCGAAATATGCTTTTTCTCTATTGCCTGACACTGTGTTAATTAAAACATCCCTTTGCTGTGGGAGCTGATGGTGGTGAGTGCCATCGTGTTTCCTGAGCAGAGCTCAGCTCAGGTTGGGCACCGCTGCCAGCCAAGGCCTCGGAGGGTTGTGGATCCTGACCCTCCTTCTGCTGGGCACCTCGTGCCTTTGACCAGAACTGAATATTAGTGGAGAAATTGGCTAAAATGCAGCTTTTGAGCAAAGCTGAAATTTGTGGGGGAGTGCTGCAGTGTGAATGATTTATGGCCATTTGTTCCCCACCCTCTGCACTGCTGTGGCCTGATTTTCTGGGAATGAAAGATACCAGAAGGTGGAAAGTGAAAGGGCTGTGTGGCCTATCCTTTTTTCCCAACCTCATATAATCTGCTTAATTTTCTTTGCATAAACCGATTCTCATTTCCTGGCATTTCCAGGCACTTATTTTCAAACTGTGTGCAGCATTACGTCCACTGAATTTCACTTTGGAATAATGAAACTGTGCTTGGTATTAGGGGCTAAATTATGCCCCTGTAGAATTTTTAATTGTTCTTTTTTTCCCCCCTGACTTTCTGAGTATCTGAAGGAGGCTTTCCTGGTTTAATCCAGATCACTGGGATTTGGTTATATATCAGATGCAAATCTCTTTGCATCCATAATCCTTCTTTATAAACTGTTGTTGACTTTTCTGTCAAAATTTTTTTGTATTTTATGCCCTATCTCAATGGGTACATATGTTCTGAGGTTTGAATTTTTGAGAAGTGCATCCCAAATGAGTTATGAGACAGATCTGTACTAATATGGTTTGACAGCCTGCTGTGAGATTTGGAGGATTGTGCTAAAATACAGTACCTACCCTGTCTAAGTGCTTGCATTTTCTGAGATGCAGGGATGAAAAGTTTGTCACCGTTCTAAAAACTTTTTTGTTTTGTTTTGTTTTCACCAGACTTCAAGGCTTTGAAAGTGCTCTGGCCTGAGATACTCAATACTGGCTTCTATATATTCGTAAATATTCACTTGTTGAAGGAAGTGTAAGATGCTTGGAGGGATGTTCAGGATGGGGGCACGGGTGGGCTCAGGGCTGGAGCTGAGTTACTGCCACTGCAGGTGCCTTGCTTCCCTGGAAGAGCAGTCCCCTGTGTTTCCCAGGCTCAACTCTGGAACCAGGGGAAGGAAAAAAGTTGAGGCTGTGTTTTATTCAGTATTAATGCAATCCAAGGGTGTCACATCTTGGTGTTTTCAAGTACAATGTGCTTCAGCTCTGTAAGGGTCGTAACGGAGAAAAGAGGAATTCTGTAATTGAAATTTTTCTGAAGACAGCTGGATTTAGAATAAGTGTATTAAGCAATTTGTGAGACAGTGGAAAACATCACTTCCATGGTTGAAAGAAGAGGGGCAAAGATGAAGATGTGTTAGAGCCTGATTAATTGGTGATCTCATGTCTTACTGCCCTTTGCTACAGATGGAAAAAAAATCCCTAGGATGACTTACTAAATGATTAGTTTTATCTTTGTGTAGTTGGCTGATTGCAGTACAATAAGTAATTTTGTTGCTATTGCTGTTTAAAATTACAGTTTGATCTGGAGTAGAGCAGAAGTGTTACAGAAATAGGGTAAAACATAATAGCACCAGACCCTGTGATTAGAGCCTGAAAACAGAAACAAACTGAGGAATTAAAATACAGGCAAAGACAGGACAAGATGCCGGTGATAATTAATCAGGGATGGTTAATCCTCTGGGATAGGAGGGATATGGGAAAGACAGCAAATACCACTAGACAGTATTTCCACTTGGCTGGGAGATTGCAGCTAGGACATGGTGTGTCCTGTGTGTCAAAAAAAAGTGAATACAGGTAAGAATAGGCCCCCTGAAACGTGTGCAGGTGGTAGAAAAATCAGGGATGGTAATTCCAGGGCAAGCTGCTGCTTCAGGATGAGCTGCTGCCACAGGAACCTCTGTTAGTCAAACAATACCCAGGGCTGGGCTCAGCGTGGGACAGTCCCTCGTGTTCCTCCGTGATTATGAAGGTGCAGGGGATTACTTTGGCTGATGATCTGCATTTAGTTACTCCTAAGGAAAAAAAGCACTTCTAACCCCAAGTACCAGGGATCCTCATAGTTGATGTGGTGTCTGCAGGTAGGTATCATACTATCACAGCATGGTTTAGGTGGAAAAAGACTTTCAAGATTGAGTCCAGCCATATGGAACAAATCTTTAAAGCATCTTCTGCATTGGGTACTAGGAAAAGAAAACAAAACTTTTTTTTTTTTAATCTTTACTAGAATGCACCTAATTAAAAGCAACCAAAAGAGACATCCAGATTGTAATAGCAAAATATGCTTTAATCACAGTGTGACCCTTTTATAATGGTTTTCTTGTCATAAATGTAATTGCTGATGCTTTGATACTTCCACCAGCATGGCTTACAAGAGCTGCAACATGAATATAGAAAGGATGTGTACTAAGTTTTGCAGTTTTAAAAACATCAAAGCAAAGCTATGACATTGATTTTTATTCTTTTGTTGTTCATCTGCATATTCTTGCAGCTGTAGGGAAAGCAGGCAGTGACTAACAGCTGGTGAGTACTTAGAGAGTGGTTTGGGGTTGGTACAAGGTGAAAACACTAAGCAGTTATCCAAGATCCATTATGAATTTACATGCAGCTGTTTACCTTTCAAGGCAGCACTTATAATATTTCAAACCCAACTTTTGCTGCCACATTGTAGGACAATTTCCTTGTGTTGTGACAACAGCAGAAGTGCTGGTGTTTTGTCAGTGGATTTTCATTGCTCAAGATCCTTAAACAAAGAGAGAGACTCCTGGGCTTTTCCCTCTGACACAGAGTTTTATCTCTTTCTCCCTTGTGGCAACCCAGCCTTCCTTCCTTTACAAACATCTTGCAAGATGGTGTACGGTTTGAAGGAGGTTTGCTGGTAATAAACCTGCTAGGATTTTTTGCCTGGATGGTCGGAATTTATAATAAACGCGATAAAAAGCTGCTCCTTGATGTCGCTGCTGAAAAGCAGCCCCAAACAGAAAGCTTTATAGCTCCACTGTGCTTGGGGTGAGACAGCAGTGTTTATTCCATCTCCATGGTGAAGGGTTTGCATGAGGTTGTTCCTAATTCCTCTCCTAGGAGGTGTGACTCTCCCTGCACGTTTCGTTTATCCTTGTTTGCAGGCGGGAGCAGTTCCCACCGCCCGGGAGCTGCAGCGAGCAGGGCTGTCAGTGTGAGAGGCAGACAATTGAATCAAGGCACTAAAACATGCCACTCCAAAGCTGTTTAAATCATCCTAATGCGAATTATGAATTTATTACAATGCATATTACCTCAGGGGACAGAGAGGGAAGGGAGATCTGAAGGGGCTGTTTGTAAACATGTAAAACAATAAGTGTTTCCTGCGTTGCCACTGCGACAGCGAGCTCGCCTGCCTAAATAAAGCCTAAATAAATAAATGTGTAGACAGGCTGCAGCTCACCTGGGGCCAGGTGGCTCCCAGTGGGCCAGGTAACAAACTGCTTGCCAAAAAAACTGGACAGCAAACAATGACCCTTGGTCCTGAGGGGACCAGGAGGGGGCCAAGCCTCTGAATGTCACAGTTTGGTGTTTGTGGAGCAGAAGTGCTGTGCTTTGCATGGTGTAATGTGACCTGTGCTTCAGAGAAGCTGCCACACACTTAAAAGACAGACAAGGCTGGGAAACCACAAATTCAGCAGTGCTTCCTATGGAGAGTGGAAAGGCACACCTCTTGGGGAGCATCACAAAAAGTTCATGGACACTCAGCATTTCCCTGAACAATGTTTCTGAGTGTGTGTAGTGGTTGTTTTGGGATTTTTCTTCAGTTCTTAGCAGCAGTGCTGATCCTTGGTGTCTGACAGCCTCAGCTGTCACTTCTCAGATGCTTTGAGAGGTGAGATCATCAGCAGCTGCCTTCCCCACCTTCAGCTCTTCACACCATCAATGGGCTGTGTGCTCAAAAGAGGATGGGCATCCCCTGATGGTGTAGAGCTCTACCAGCCACTCCATTCGACTCGCTGGAGAGCAGTGGTGGGATAATGAATTTGAGTCACTGCTGATAGGGAGAACACAACAAAAGAGGCAGCAGCTAACGGAGGGATGGCTCCATATCCCAGTGCTTCTGCTTTTGAGAGCAGTGTGCTTCAAGAGGGCTCTGCAGGGGATGGCACTGACTGATGTGAAGGTAATGATTTATCAAGTGGAGGGCCTAAACATAGTGCAGGCTGCATTGCCAGCATGCTGGCTGTCCTCAAAGGACTCCGGAATATGCTGCGTTGCAAGACTGCAGCGATTTGGCTGCAAGCTATATTTAGCCTATTTATTCTTTGTTGGTGTATAATGTGCAGTTCAGTGGAAAACTTGGTCTCTCCAAAAAAGAGGTTTGAACTGGAGTCAAGACAGGGAAAACACCATCTGTCTAGAAACCATTTTTCTTAAGCGATTTGAAGGGGGAGGCTGTGTATGTAAGATGTATGTGCATGTTGCTTGGTTTGCTGCTTGGGTCTTTTTATTTAAAGTTTTTTCTTCTACCTTGTAAGTTATTAAAGGCTATTAAAACTGTAGACAGCAAAATGCACTTTGTGATTCAGCTTTATAGATCAATTCTTCAGTAAGAAAATTGAAATTTTTATTTCTACTCACAGTGAACAATTCCAGTGCTAGGGTAAAAATCAACTGTGCTTTGAGGAGGAGATTATTCCTGTTGGAAGCACCCTTAAATGTTGAACACGGATTAGTCCTATTGTGTTAAGGAAGGAAAAGAGCAACAAATACTGTCTGTTTTAAAGTGCTCACAGTCTGGGATGAAAGGTTGGCAAACTGAATAGGTCACAGTGAGCAGCAGCAGGCTGGTGGTGGCTCCCAGCAGTTCATGCATGCAGGAAATATTTGTGCTCTGCCTTGCCAAGGAATGTGTGCCATCACTTAGAAATCAGTTCAGGAATTACCTTTGGGAAGTGTCTGTAGCCTGAGATGCACTCCTCTGGGATTTCCTGCTTTCCCAAGACATTGTCTGTCCTCATGGAAATTAGAGCCTGATCACCTATTCAGAGAGGTAATACAGAAGGTGTTCTGAGGTTGGCTAGGGGGGAAGAGAGAAATTCTGACAGCTTTGCTATCTATTATATTTTTGAAGTTCATACAGTGTGTCTGCATAATGATACAGGTATCTTAAAATACTGCTCTAAAATGACTGTATAAATAAATTCTGGGTAGACCATACATGGAACAAAATTCCTTCTCTTCCTTTTGAGTTTAAATAGTCAAAGAGTCTTTATGCAGATAACACTTTCTTAGATAACATTTCCTTAGTTTTAATAATGTTATATATGAAATATTGCTTTTTATGGCTATGCAATACCTTTTTATGCTGTTTCTTGGGTGTCTGTTCATCTGTCTCCATAATTATATTTTACTTCCTGGAATTACACAATCCATCAATGTCAGGAAGGGCAGGGTGGTTAAGGGTTGCTCTGAGACTCATCAGACAAATGCAATGCATTGCTGGCAGTTACAATTGTGTCCTTATTAAAATGGAGAATTTTTTTCTCCCCACCCCTCCCCAGCTTCCATGATTAAAAAATACCTCATAAAATAGAGATCTCAATTTCTCACTGTGGCTTTAGAAATTTAAAATTTAATTTTAAAATAGCCCATGGTGAATATTTTTAAATGAATTGTTCTTTGGCTTTGATATAGCGTGCAAATATCAAAGGGCCTGGCTGTAATGGTGTTTGATTGCTGCCTGGCTTTTCTTGCTCTGGAGGCTTTCCATGAGAAAACTTGGGTTGTACTTGAAGAGTGTTCCAGCAGTGCTGGCTGCAGTGGGCAGAAACCGCAGCATGGTACGTGTTCTAGAGAGCCTGAGTTGTACGTGGTGGCTGTCAATGACCAGCTTTAAAAAACGTAAATAGATTAAAAAGAAAAACAGATAAAATTTAAAATTAAATAAAAATAAGTACTATCTAAAAGTAAGTACTACTTAAAAATCATTTTAAAAGAAAAGTTAATTAAAAATCAGAAATATTCCTGAAGTTTCTTAAAAGTAAGGATAAAGAATTAAAGAAATATAATATGTGCTGCACTTAACATATGCTGTGAAAGACTGAACTGAAATATTTTTGAAATGTAAAATGGAAAACGCAAGGGATTGGAGTTTGGGGATACATGGTTCATTCAGACAGCCCTTGCAAATATGTTATTGTGATTATTAATCCACCCCTGCTGAGCCAGGTGCTCGGCTCACCGTGGAGCAGGCTGCTAAGTCTTAGGAAGAAATATGAAAAGTCTTGTGGAACAATAAAAGGCAGCAAGGTCTTGACCTCTCTGGGCACTGTGAGCCGGTTGTGGTGATAAAGATGAACAGCAGGAATGCTGCCGTGTGGGTTTGGTGGAAATCTGCTCTGATGAGCTGTGCTGCTTTTGAAGCCTGCTTCAAGATCTATCAGCTGGGTGAGGCAGTTTCACCCCAAGGACTCAGTGTTTTGGGATCTGGTGCATTTTGCTCTACTCTAGAAAAGAATAAACCTGATTTTTTAATTTGTGGTACAATGGTGGCTTTTTTCACCAGGTCTTTTTTTCATGAGCTGGTGAATATTGGGCAGGCAGGTGAGATTCTCTGACTCCTTCAGCCCATGCCATGCACAGATATTCCCACGTCAGGCTGGGTATCAGCATAAAGTGCAAATCTATAAATTATAGAGGCAGGCGATAAATGGGAGAGGCTGCAGGTGCACTTCAGCACTGCAGTCTCTTACATCCTTGTAGCTGAGGGTTTTCTTCTCTTCCCTTTTCTTCCTCAACAGTTAAGCATAAAGGCCTTGGGCTTTGCTTCCACCTCCTTGAATTCTTCAGAGTGCACATCACAGTGCCTTTAAACAGTGTGAGACGTGTCGGGGAACTGAAGGCATTAGCGGAGCGCTGGGATTTATTGGCAGATTGGCAGCCTGATAGGCACACTCCCTTTCTTCTCTGTTTGTCACTCTTTGATACTTTCCTTTTCACGCTCCAGGAGGAGGGAGGGGTCCCACTGTAACACTAAATGTCTTCAGCAGTTCAGCTCTGCAAAACGCTTTATCTTGGTTTAAGATTTTTTTTTTTTTAAAGTCTGAAGTTCACCTTATCCTTAAAGGTGCATAATTTACCAGGCCTCCTGTGATAACTTTATATCTTGAAGAGAAACTGAAATGGGAACTGAGCTCATTAAAACTAAATTAGTATAAAAAAGAAAAAAAGTTTCTCCTTTGTGGGAATGCTAGCAACTAGAGTGAAAGCCTGAAATGCTGCTGCTTTGTTGGTGTGAGGATAACAAATGAGAGGGTATCTTGGGAAACTGAATCTCTCTCAGGTCTGTGTTGAGCAGTGCTCAGTTTCAGACTCAATAGACTAGGGAGAGGTTGGTTACATGCATGAGATTGGGACTTAAATACACTTCTCAGCTCTGCTGTTTCACAGGTTAATCTCCCTGTGCTTCCCTTACCAAGGTTTTCAACAAGAGTAAAAAAACTCCCTGACACTTGCATCTGTTCTGCCTTTTTAATTTAAAAAAATTTAAACCCAGCAGTGCTGTCTCTGTGTGTTTTTCCTGAGTGCACCTACACGCCGTGGCTGTGCAGCGAGCCTCGTAGCTGGGTCAAAGTGTGCATCCCTAAAATTGAGGCCCGTACCAATCAGAACAATTTATTTTAACCTGTACAAGGCAGCACAAAGTGCTCACCCTTAGTGTGTAGTTTACTATCTCCAGCTGTTGCCAGCCCTGCCTGGGCCCCGTGCTCGGCACTGAGCTGAGCAGCAGCAGCCAGTATTGCTTACCCCGGATCCTCTGCCTGCAGCAGATAATGCCTCAAAGCTCCTTCCTCCTGTGCATTTAAAGTACACAGCCGTATTAGAAGATTAAGTTACTTTGAACGGGAACAGCTCCCGTATTGTAGCTCAGGCTGGTTTTCACTTTGTTCCACTTAAGATGTTGCCAAGACTCACTGTGACTTTTTTTTTCCCCATGATGTAGTTGCAGAGCATGAAATTGTTTGGTGCTGGATAATGCAGTAACCATGGGGCTATTGCTGTTATCTTTAATGTATTAGGCAGCTGTAATTTCACTTGACATTTTGATATCCAGGTGAGTTGGTTTCTGTGGGTTTATTGGAATTTTTTGGGGCTGTGTGTGTGCTATTACTGCTACTTCTTTTTTCACAGAACTTCCTTCCTTGCCTGACTTTGTACCTCACCAAACTGTCAGATGAGAAATGAATACATTTGGTAGAGAAATTAGACCATTAATTCCACAAGATGTTTTCAGCGATATGTCAAGTTCTCAGTTTGATAGAAAGGACTGGTTAGAGAAGGAAACCATCTGATCACTTCAGATCGAGCAATTAACTACTTAACAGCTGGAAAAAAGGTTGCAAGTGATGTGATTCTTCACACCAGCAGCGCTTAGCTATTCCATCCACAGTTTTAAAATGCTTTGAACAGGAGATTAGTATCTTGCTCATTTTGCAGATGAGCAAACAGAAGTACAGAGGGGAGATGAATAGGCTCAAGCAGTAGGTCAACAGCAGAGCCAAAAGAATGAATCCCGGCTGTCTAAATCCGATCTGTTAGAGCTGAGGCAATAATGTTTCCCCTAGGATTATTTCATCTGCCAGGGATGACAGGGCCAAAATTTTCAAGGCTTTATTTTATTTTTTTTTTTATTTTTATATTTTATTTTTTATATTTTATTTTTTATATATATTTTATTTTTTATATATTTTATTTTTAGATTTTATTTTTTAGATTTTATTTTTTAGATTTT